>JBCAUA010411534.1:0-17980 GCA_038406235.1 Peronia verruculata | reverse complement strand
AATGCCTGCCGATTCCGACTTTATTGGACCATAAGATAAGTGCCACGCCCCCTGATCGCTCTTATTATATAGATATGAGCTATGATCAGCTAAAAGCTCCAGAGATTGGCTTCTCAAGAAGCAAAAACACTGCTCAGTCAGTGAATAGAATGGGACCATAGTGATTACAGTGACAGCAAGCCATTGCACGAGCAGGATAATGACAGATTTAGATCTAGATGTCAATCAATCAATATAAGTTATAATGACAATGACAGAGAAGAAAATATTTCCCCCATAGAATAATCGACCATCGTCAGTCATGGAGTCGATTACTTGGCTATCCATCGGCCTTGAAAAGGTTTTTGTGAGCAATAAATTCGTAACCTTTTGTCACAGTCTCGGATATGTTTAACATTCCAGGTTTCTAAATGATGACTGTTTTTTTTTCCAGGTTTAACTCTTTCTATAGCATAGGTGATATGGGGTTGGGAGAGCTGAAAAAAATAAAAAAACTCTGGTACTTCAGATTTAATTTCCAGCTGAAAATGACGTGTAAAATGTGTAGTGTTATTTCAAAGCTTAAAGTATTAGCGTCTGATTCTAAAGATGGTACAAGTAATCTTCTTTGCAAAACGAGATACTTGTAACATATGAAAATATAAAAATAACAAAGGTTTGCTCAGTTTCATCAATACTTACAGAAAACAGTGAAAGAAATTAGGAACTTTCCCTCTAAATCAAAACTATACTCAATTGTATACAAATTGTACGAAACATTGTATTTCATAATTCCTGGGAGTTCTGTTAGTTTTGAAAATGTTGGGGGTCACTAAAAAAAAATGGCTATTTTGGGTTTACTTTTTTTTTCCCTCAGGAAAATCTAATCTGCACACTTCTGTGACATATTTCGGCGCCAGATGCTCCTAGTTTTCTGTTCCGCATACTTCTGGCAATAAAAATATGGAACGTTGTGTAAACGGATCAACTTAGTGCTGCTTTTCAGAAATACTGATTGATATATATATATATATATATATATATGGCGACCATCAGCCCAGCGTTATATCTGTGTGTGATATAGAAAGAGCTGAAGAAAAACAGTCCTAAGAGCTACCATCTTTTCTTTGGGGCCGGGGGAGGGTGCTTCTCTCTGGAACATCTATGAGCGAATCAGATCATCAATCATAGAGAGCTTTGTCTGGCAGCCTTTCAGAGAGGCCCATGTGGTTGAAGATAATTGAAGCTGTCTGGTTGGCCATCTTCACTAATTAATATTCACCAATAATTATTAATTATATGTTTCTCAGTCATTCCATGATGTTCATCTTTCTTTTTTATTTTGTTGTTTCTAATCAGATCTGGCAAAGTGACGATATTGTAAACAAGAGTCTTAAGAGCAGCATGGCAAAATGGCAATGACACCCTCAGCCAGTTCAGATTGGCAAGCCCTGGGTCAACAGACATGTCAGCGTTGTGGATTAAAGACCTCTGACCAAGGTTATTTTCAGGCCCATCATTGCAGAAGCCGTGCTTCTACAGTTCAGATTCCAGAGTCTGTCCCTATTTCTCCAGCCAGAAACCTTTCTCAAGTGACCATGCCTGCAACCAGTCAAACCAGCAATATTCAGGATTTTCCTGTCCTCATCAGTCCTCCCACTAACTTACCTCCGAGAACAGTACCATCTCAAATCAGACCATTCACTGGTGCATATGATGAGACTAATCAGATCACAGCTGGCATTGCCTACAACCGGCAGACACAGCTATTTACTTGTTCTTTATGCCAGGTGGATCTGGAGGAAACAGAATTTGTTAAACATCTGGAGAGCCATTTGATACCTTTTTCATTGCTAGAAAAACTCCTCAAAGCAGCCCCTCCCATGATGAGAACAGAAGTTGAACAACTTAGGAAATATTCACTGAAGTATAAACTTTCAGAAAGGGCACAGCAACTGATTACAATGGCAAAGAATTGTGGCAAATACTTTTATAAACCTTTCACTGTAGATCCTGGTCTTATTTCCAGGTTTATGAATTTTTTAAATGCACCATCACTCAGAAATACTTTTCCTCAACAAGTTGGTGCTTCCCTGCCTGTTGTTAATCAGAACAGGGTCCAGCTGAGCAATTCACTGAATTCCAATACAACATATTTCATACCTGTTTTGGTACCAGGTTTAAATTCAGCACCAGTAACAGTGCCACCCCAGAGGCTGGTGCCTCCACCAGCTCATACAAATCAATGGAACAGGTCTAATATCAGTAGCACACATCTTGATAGCATAAATTACTCATCATCTCAGTCTCCAGCTAAAACTCAAAGGCAAGGGGCCCTGATGTCACCAAATAGACGCCAGACAATATTGAGGCCAGAATTCAACAGAGGAATGCAAAGAGCTCAACTGAACAATCCCTTCAATCATCAGAAGTCTTCAGTGATAATTCAGCGAGATGCAGATCGCAGTGATGAGACATCTGTTTCAGGGCAGAAAATTTTACAAACATCAGTTCCTGTTACATCTTTTGTTGCCTCTTTTACATCCATGGCCATTACACCTTCGTGTTCAGTGGCAAATGTGTCCACTGTTGAGGAAAGGTTAGTTGGTGGACGGACTGCTACTTGTACACCTACACCTAGTGTCACACAGTTAGTTGGGCCTCTCACTGGAGAGGGAGCAGTTTGCAGGACTGTGACATCACATGACCTTGCAACAGTAGTGAACTCCAAGTATGCAAAGGTTAAAAATGAAGGTACTGCAGCAACTTCTTCAGATGTTTGCTCTGTAAGCCTTTCCAATAATGTTGAAGGGACTCATGATGTCCATCAAACAGTTGTAAGGAGTGAAGAAAGACAGCCATCCACACAGCAGCCAGATGCTCAGACAGAGCATTCATGCAGAAAACAATCAGGTGATAATAATTTTCACTACTTACTGGTGGTAAAAGGTCATTTCTTATGCCTGAAATGCAAAATGAAGTGGCATACAGACAATAGTGGCTTGTTTTTTCGCCATATTTGGAAAGAACATGCCCATGATAGAACCACTTTGTGTTGTAATGAGGAAAATTTTATGAAATGCACACACCTCAGGACAATTATTTGCAATGTTTATGAAAGGTCTCCAGATCCCATGCCTAAACACGTTGCTAATTGCTTTACATCTCACACACAAACTGAGGAGAACATGCTGCCTTTGGATGATATTCCTTCCATCCACCAGATTTCCACCAAAGAAACACAATCTTCCCCAAGTCAGATATCAGATCCTGTCTACTCTGAGCAGATCTCATCAATGGATGTCAGTGCTGCAAGTATCACTACAGGCACATCAGAGCAATGCTTGGATGTTTCATCATCAGCACAAGAGGAGGTGAATAGACCATCTGAGACCCTAGAAGTCATACTGTCTCAAGACCAGCCTGCAGACACAGCCCACAATAACCAATTCAGTGCTGTTGTTAGCAGTAGTGCCTGTAACAGCCGAGACACATCAGTTGCAAATTCCATAAACATAGAGTCTCATGTCTCTTCATCACATGGTCAAGTGATTTTGTCCACCCAACTGTCAGAGACGCAAGTATGTCCACGTGAGATTTCAGAAACTGATCAATGTAATCAAACCAGTGATACATCATGTGTTGCCAAAGCCTTATCCCCAGACAAATCCTCAAATGGCAGCTCTGTTCAGGGAAATATTATTTCTCATCAACAGTGTGGAGAAGGTGTTGCACATGATACATCAAGACTTTCAAATACCCAAACTCAAGAGCTGAGCAAATACGCTGACACAGATTTGCCAAGTTGTGATAATCACCCTAGATTGGAAGAGTCATTGTCAAGCATTTGGAGTCCTGATGAATTAAATGGGCATGTTTCAATGTCTAATCACTGTAATATCTCTGAAAAGCAAAATGTTGCAAACATCAGTATTCTTGAGTGCACTTCAGAAAAGGAGACAGTCAGTGACCCTGAAAAAGAAAGATCTTCCCCATTAACTGCTGAATATTCAGGACTTGGTGAAGGCTCACTTATGTCAACAGATAGATCAATAAAACATTTTCAAGAGAAAGATCAAGTAGAGAAAGAGGGTATGATGTCCTTGCCACCTCAAAAAAATGTGCCAACAGTATTGAAAACACCTGAGAAATGTGCTGCAGTCGCAAGTACCACTGAAGGTGTCACTAAATTTTTTTTTCAATGTGGCTTTGATAAATGTTCATATACTACACATACATCTGCAGATCTTGATAGTCACATGAAAACTTCCCATCCTCACGGCTGTCAGTTTATATGCAGATATTGCCAGTGGAAGAACCATTCCATGAATGGCTTGTTACAGCATTTAGAGAGCCATTTAGGAAATAAAAGAGCTAAAACCTATTCGTGTGCTTTACTGGAGAATTCAGAGAAAATAGCTCACTTTGAGCATGAAAGTATTGACCGTATTATCAAGATGTTGGAGACCAACATGAATGCTGCTGATGGAATTGACACTCATTTTCAATGTGCCTGCAATGTGTGTGATACAGTATTTGCCTCAGCGCCAGATTTGAAGCTGCATTTGCAGAAGTCTTTGCTAAAGGTAATTCAGTGCAAATACTGTGAGAGCTGTTTCCTGGACACAAGCTCCTGGCAAAAACACATGCTGACTGATCATGACACTTGTCCTCGTATGTATAATATAAATGAAAAGTTGCTATGTCATGATCAAAAGGTTAATCAGCCAGTTTGCAATCAGCCTCCTTCAGTATCCCACTTAGATATCAATAGCGATCCAATGGCTGGAGGTCTTACAACCACAATTCCTACAGCTTCAGAATCTGAGGATGGAATGACAGTGAATGAAAGTGACAGAAACACAGGTACTTGCTCAGTGTTGGAGGAATATCCAACAAATGATACTCTGAGATCTACTGTCAGTACCACAACACTGACACTTGTGTCTGATAGTGCAAAACACATCACTCCTGCAGCCAGATCGGATTGTGTTTCACCAAGCTCTTCAAAGATGAATGAGGGCATTCAGGCATCTCAGGATGAGTCCAAGAATGCGACCAAAAACCATGGCACTTCAGAACTGACTCCAAAAGAGTGCAGTTCTTCACTGATTAGGGAATCTCAGAAAATATGCAATGAAGAATGTTCTGGAATAGAAGATCACGGAGAGCATTCAAGGCAAAAAGTGGTAGAGGGACCTGTCCATGACAGTGGTTGTGATCAAATCACAGAAACAACAGATCCATCTTCTGAGGAGCATAGTGTCTCTATGCACAGTTGTAATAATGAAAAGGACAGCATAAGTTCATCTTCACCCATTTCAGAAGCAAATGCTGAAATGTCCCACAGAGATTGCAGGACCAACAGTCTGTCAGAAATATGTGCTGCAATTCCCAAAGACAAACCTGAATGTTTGTCACAAGACTCTGAAAAAACTGCAATATATAATGAAGAGATGCTTTTACCAAATTCCAGTAATCATAGTGCTGCTGAGGATTCTACATCTACCTCACATCTTTCCAACAATGCTGCCTCAGGCAAGAAATCATCACCTTTGGTAATACATGACAGAGCTGCTATTCCTGTAACAGTTGGTGACAAAGAGATGCCATCTGAATGCTGCCACTCAGCTTCTGGTGTAGCCAGGAAAGAAAACAGTGAAATTGAGACAGTGATAAGGACTGGTGATACAGTGACAGAAGTTGCAAATCTTGCTGAGTCATCGACAGAAAACCGTGAGGTTAAAAATGAGACTCTTTTTGTTGATAAAGAAGTTGCAAGTCTGGCTGAGTCATCGACAGAAAACTGTGAGGTTAAAAATCTGACTCCTTTTGTTGATAAAGAAGTTGCAAGTCTGGCTGAGTCATTGACAGAAAACTGTGAGGTCAAAAATCTGACTCCTTTTATTGATAAAGAAGTTGCAAGTCTGGCTGAGTCATTGACAGAAAACTGTGAGGTTGAAAATCTGACTTCTTTTGTTGATAAAGAGACACATCTTCTAGAAGTGACAGACAGTATTGCTTCAGATGGTGAGCAGGCCAACAGATATAACCCTCCAACACCATTGGAAAATAATCAGGCTGATGATAATAATACAAACTTGAGTTCTCAAACTGCACTTGTTATACCTATCACACAGGCTGTAGAAAACGCTGTTGACTCTGAGAAACATAGCAATCATTCAGCAAGAGATCAGGGCGCCAAAAAAGATCAGGACAGTAGATGTCAGCTACAGTGCTATGAGTGTAATCATTGCAGCATCAGTGAGGATGAATTTTACAATCATGTTATCAGCAGGAAACATACTCATGCTTTTAAACATTCTAAGCAAGATCAATCAGTGAAATGTGCTAAGTGTGCATTTCTGGGTCAAGGAACTCCAGATCTTGTAAACCATATCATAGAAGTACATTATAATGAGACAAAATCCTCATCCTCGGACAGTGAAATCGCATTCAAACTGTCCGCACAGCCAGATAATGGAACTGCCTTGCCATCTTTTGTAAAACTCACTGACATTTGTGGGACTGATGAGTTGGATCTGCCGTTGAAATCTTTATACCATCAAGTTGCGAGTGATTTATTTGTTTGTTTACATTGCACAAGTCAGTTCACGACACGCAAGCAATTACATGGTCATCTGTTCTTCTGTCTGGCTGATATGGGGGTTGGTAAGTGCATAGAATGTGATTACCAAGGAGAGCAAATCAAAGATATATCCAGACATCATAAGGAAGATCACAAAATTAATGATAATCCATCTGTTGTGATCTACCGAGTTGTTAAGAAACAAGAATTTTTGCAAGCCCTCAAGTCCAAAAATGTCAACCTAGAAACTTTTAAAACCATCTGTGCACCATTTAATGAGCCTGCAGGCTATCTGAAATCAGAACAGCCTAATAAAGATGAAAGTGCCAAATCAGAGTCTAATTCAGTCACAGCTGATACTGAGAGGAGTATGCACAAGGATGATGAACAAAATGATGAAGTCACAATTGCTAATCCAACCAGAATACTGAAGTTAATTGTTGAATCAGGAGCCCTACTGGAGGAGAATGAACTAACAAAGGCTGAAAATGAAAACAAGAGTGAAAAGAAGGTAAAGGAAGCCAAGGATAAATCACCTGCCCTCCCTGCTTCAGCAGTATGTCACGACAAACATGCAGTTTTGCAATTAGAGAATTCTGCATGTGAACACGTGGAACTGAAAGACACCACAGGAGCCTGTGAAACCGATAAAACAACCACCACTTTAAATTTGAGAGACCAGCAGAGAAAACCTTTGGAAATAGCCAATTTACTATCGAAAATACAGAACATGGGCAAAAGTGAGAGAAATGAAGAAGATATACAGTCCCATCAGAAAGTAACAGAAACCGGTTCTGGCGACAGTGCTATGACTCATCAGGAATCCCTGGGAAATGAAGTGGAAGATTCCATAGAAGAAATGATTGTAGGTGAAAATGCAAAAGGCACTGGATCTGACCTTGTCCTTAGAGATTTAGATAATATACAGGATACTAATGTCACAGAATTACCAGATATGGAAGAGCAACTGCCTGGCTCTTCTGTAGAAGAGCAGAAGAAAGATGGAAAGCAAACATTTTCAGACAGCACAAGGCCAGATTTGTCCATGCTGGAAAACTCAGATGAAATCAACATTATGTACAGTAAGATCGATGAAAGAGTAAATTTTTCACACAGTATCATTTTAGGAGATAAAACAAATAAAAACAGTAAAGAGTTGGATGTGCGAGAAAGTTCACCCGCTGGTCATCAGGATGAAAAAGTGCAAGAGATATGGAGATCAAAGTCTTTGAAAAGGAAACAGCTTCTCAAGGGTCTCGATGATACGCGCTCATCCAAATGCAACAGGGCAGAGATACTGGAAAAGGCAACAAGTGATAAAAAAATTAAGATATGTTCTATAAAGGGAGACAGCCATCGGGTCTTAGAGCCTGTAAATGAGAATAATGCTATAAAGAGAAAGATTGGAACGGACACAGATTGCAGCCCTGAAACTAAACATCCTCACACAACAAAAGTTGCAAATGTAAGTAAACCATCAGCCAGTGCACCAAATGCTGGAAGGAGTCCACAGATTGTATTGAAGGAAAGCAGCAGTAATTCTGAGTCGACAGAAGGCAAGACAAAGAGGCCAAAAAAGAAAATGTATGCATGTATTCATTCTAATTGTGATTTTAGATTTGAGTGGAATGAAACTGTAATGAAGAAGCACATTCGTGATTTTCATCCATATTACAGTTGTGGTTACTGTCATGCTGCATATGGTTTCAAAAAACAATTGCAAAACCATCTGAGGTTTGTTCATAGTGGAGAGAAACCTCTTGTACTTCGTGATGATATTAGTCTGGAGGAGCTCTTCCAGCCAGCTTGCAATAGTAAAAAAACTAATGGAATGAAGGATAGCAAAAACGCAACAAAGGAAGAACTAGCAAAGCCACAATCTGCAAGCAACCTTGTCAGTGATCAAAGGAAATCTAGCGGAACAGATCAAAAGCAACTACATGAACTTCACTGCAAAAGTACTGTAAAGATTCAAGGCAGTGACACATCACTTTCAGATTCCACCGCAATTATAGTTATAGATGATGATTGTGATACACCAGATTCCGTATCAGACGTACAACCTGACACAGTTGGCAGCACAAAGATGTCACCAGTTTTTGTTGATAAGAATTTAGTTGAGAAAGTTAAAGAAACTTCTGTAAATCAGCAAAGCAACATAGTTCTTGGCATGATTGAAGTAAAGGATGACTCAAGGCTGACCCATTTTGAAAAACAACATATTACGGAAAAGCCTTCACCCAAAGCAAGCAGCATAGCACTTTGTTCCAACAGCAAGCAGATGGAGCTTTCTTACAGAGAGAAAGGAGAGTTCAAGTCCACAGTGAGTGACCAAAGGTTAGATAATCAAAATGCAGGAAAAGCTGCATCTTCATTTGGTATGAGTGAACAGAAGAAAACATCTCTCAATGCACTTTCCAATGATAAGGGAGCAGGCAAATCATCTGGAAGTTCTTCAACAACCAGCAGGCATGATGATAAGAAAATGAAACACCGAAAGGAAACACTGAAAAGAAAAATGGTTGAAATGGCAGCAAGTGGTGAAAATTCCTTCAGCAAAGTGAAGATGCAGAAACAAAGCTTGGAGAAAAAAAATGAGACAAAATTAGTGCAAAACTCTAATGTACAGTATAAAGAAGGATTGGTGACATCGGTGAGCAAATGCACCATTCCAAAAACATCTGTAACTTCTTCTAGCAATGTCAGCACAGTCAGTCATGGAACTTCTATGGACAAAGTAGGACAAGATGGTGAGACTTCTACAGTCCTAAAAGATGGGATTTCATCACTAGCAATGACTGAGATATCCACACCCGTGAATTCAGTTGCAGCAGAAAAAAAAGAAAATGTGGCCAACTGCTCTAAGATGAAAAATTTAAAAAATAAGTACAGGAAGAAAGTTAGCTTGAAGGACTTCCCTTATAGATGTGCAAATTGCGAAGTCTGCTTTAGATCTGTAAGTGATGCAAAGGAACACTTCAGATGGTTACATACAAAGGAAAATGTGAAGTTGATGGACAGAAAGCATAAATTTGCTTTCACATCATCTGGTGAATGGAGTGGGAGCAGTTTAGACAAGGGCCTTATTCCTGAACAACACCTCTGCAACTACTGTCCCTTCCGAAGTGAATCCCGGTGAGTACATGTATATATAAGTATTTTATCAAAATAAAATTGGTGTGAGATTATCATCAATATGATTTTTTCTTTTTTTTTTTTTTTCTGAGCCTTTTTTTAAGCATGAATGGCACATGCTCATTTCAGGTGTATGTTAAAAGTAATGTTTATTTGATTTTTGCTTTTTAACCCAAGTAGAGCAAATAAATCCTTCCTTGACTAGAGAACACATCACCAGGGCAGGTTAAATTCTCCTTAAAAAATTTACTTACTGCAGAGAGATAACTCACCATTTATTAAAATTGAAGATTTTTAAAATTCCTTAATTTCATTAATACATGTATTCTTATAGCATTCAGGTTCCATAGAAATTACAGTGTAATCTACAAATATTAAATTTGACAGAAAACCAGACCAAGCTGTTTGCACCCTGGAAAATTGTTGTAAATCTCTTGAACAATGGCAGAAAATGCCAGTTATCTCTTAGGTTGATCACCTTTTATATGCAATTTAGGTAAGACCCTGTTTCAGTTTCTTTTGTTCTTCATCAGGTCTGACACAGAAAAGCACCTGAAGGAAAGTCATGCAGATAGAACAATGGAAATCATTTCATTATATCATCATCACCAGCAGCCACTGGATTCCTCTCAAGGGTCACAGGAGGACAAACCTGCTTCCGCAACTGGTAAGATTAGTTTCTCTCCTTCCAGTTGGGAACAGCACTACTTGGGGCTGCCAATTTCATGGTCAAAGCCAGATAGAAGAGCTCTAGTTTTTGTGAAAATCTGAAGGATATCAAGGGCCTGAGCTTTTTCCTTTTTCTTTTACACAAGAAAGGCTAATTTTGCTAGTGCCAGCCAGTGTGGCCTGGGCTGAAATCACTTGAACAGTTTCTCTCCTTCTCAGACTGCTTCAGTTGGCATGGTCTTTTACATGGCCAAAGCCAGGTAGTTAGAGCTATATTTCTGTGAAAATCTGATGTAGATTTAGGATCATGGCTTATTGAAGACAGTGCAACAGCTATTGCAAGGCTGGTTACATTTGGCTAGAAATGATGTGGTCACCGAAGAAAACTTGGGGAAAAAAAAAGGGTTCTAGTAAGAATATCCGTGTAGAAAATTTATTTGAAAGGGGATGGTACCACCAAAGCAAGAACAACGATGTCTTCATATTTTTTGGCCTTTTTTTTTTTTTTAAGTGTCTCAGGTATGAACTAATTTCATTCCTCGTCTAAACTCTTCAAATTGCAAGTTACTTGGATAGCCAGTACCAGCCAATGTAGTGGGCTGAAACCACAATATCATTTGTGGTAGACACCCTGATTTGTTCAGTTAGATATATTCATGCTTTATTGTTGTTAATCATGTCATGCAAAAGCCTAAATTTAAAACTCTGCACATTTGCTACATGTTAAAATTTTTTTATTGTTTTGGCATATCTGGAAAGTAGGCTAACTTGTAGGGGTACAAATGAAGGACTATTATATAAAAGAGTAAAGATGATGTTGGGTGCAGATTGAAGCATGATTTGTAGGAGATTCCTGACTGCTTGAGTTGAACTTTTCCAGTGCAATGACAGTTGATATACAGGGTTATTAGAAAAAATGACCTTATTTTATGATGCACTACTTGAGTTCTCAAGCATTATCATGGATTGATTCAGTGACCATTTGAAAGAGGAGTTTTGTAAGTTTTGAATAGCTGCCCCAGGAGCCCTGTAGTCGTGTCGTTCTTCCAGCAACATTCAGTAGTTTAGGGTGCTCTGCATACTGACTTCACAAAAAAACAATTCGCTTGTCACAGTGGAATGTCTTTTCAAAGACAATTGGACATCAATCCACTCTCTCCTAAGAACTTTTATCAGTGGCTTCAACAGTTTCAAGAGTGTGTGTATCTGTATAAAGGAAAAGGTCCAAAACGACCATGAGTTTTGGAGGAACAAGTGGCGAAAATCATTGCTCTGTTTTAGAGGAGCCGTGAAAGTTCACAGATCGAGCTAGCCATGAGCTTGTTATCTCTCAATCCACTATGTGGTATGCGCTCTAAAGATGTCTATTTTTGAAATCATTCAGACTATTCCTCGTAGTTTAGGCACTTACCAATGATGTCAAGAGGAAGTGGGTGGAATTTTGCAATTCGGTGCTGGAGATGACAGAAGTGTAAATGAACAAGTGGGTAACAAACAACTTAACGTTGCTTTGAAAACTGACTTGACTGCAGCGCCCCTGTGGCAGTATTCAGAACTTAGAAAACTCCTCTTTCAAATGGTCATTAACTCATTCGATGATGATGCTTGAGAACTGAAGCAATGCATTGTGAAATCGGTACAGTTTTTTTAATAACCCTAGAGCATACTATATGAGGAGAGCAAGTCATGGACAATGTCAGCGTGTAGTGTGAAAGGGACAATAAGCAAACCATTCCAGAATCAAGTGGCAGGTCTTTTCTATCTGTTCTCTGCTTCCATACTACTCTAAACAATTTTTGAAATAAAAACAAAAAACTGCACATTCTGTAGAACAGTGATTAAGTTTATTAAGGATGCACAGTTGTTAGTTTTGCTTAATAAAAGATCAAATACACATTTTAGAGACTTGTACAGTTGTTAGTTTTGCTTAATAAAAGATCAAATACACATTTTAGAGACTATCTTATGTATGTATATATACCTTTTATGTAGTTTGCCCTTTTTTTTTTTACACATGTACATGATTTTATATTGAAAATAGATGGAATACCTAGAGATGATAGGTTAAAGTTCTGTATGTTTTTTCAGTTTTATTGAAAGGTGGCATTATTTAAATCACCCTCCTCTCCCCTTTCCCTTCCACATCCCGCCCAAAGTATTGACAGTGAGAGCTTATCAGCCAACACTGATTTTAAAAGAGTGCCATGATAAATAAAGAGTTGAATATTTAATTTTGCTACGGCAAATGTACAACAGAAAGTACAAGTTCCGGCTCTCAAAAATTACAGTATGATTAAAATCATTGTGTTATGTTTTTTTTTCTCAGATTCATATATTTGACATAAGGATTTTGTAAAGTTTGTTTACATGTTACATTGATTTTATTGTTTCAGCTTCAAGATCTTCCTCAGGCCATATGTTATATTGTTGTCACCTGTGTAGTGAAGTCTCAGACAGTGAGTTTTTCTTCAAACTTCACTTGGCCAAGCATCCAGGTTTTAAACACAACATGGTTCTCACTAGCACCGCCACACTCCTGGTGTGCCCGACGTGTAATTACATTGCCAAAAGCAACAGTGATCTAGCTCAGCACACGGGCCAGCATATGATTGAGAGGAGATTCATGTGCTCCATGTGTGACAGCGACAGTCATAACAAGAAGGGATTGGAGGCTCACATCAGAAAAGCACATTTCAATGATGATGGAGCTGAAGTGATAGACCGTCAAAAGCTGTACTCAGTAAATCTGAAACCAAAGATGGTCAGTTTGGATCCAAAAGTGGCTTTGGTTGACCCTTTCAAATCGCATCCAAGTTACTTTTCACAGTTGGTACAGGAATTGGGGATTAAGGTGATAGGTGACCTCCCACATAACATGTGTGAGGATTTCCTGGGTTCTCATGAGGATACTTTTTTTGACATTCTCTATGAATAAAATACATGCCAAATGTTTGTTGCTTTTTGCTGAATTTTTCTATGCATAATACACAAAATGTCTGCATCATAAGTAAAATGTTTTCAAGACTGTCTTCAATTATCATTAGGAGCCCAAGTACAATACCTGTGCCATCCAACAACTTTGTGTCTTTCAAGAAATACAGTATATGTTTTGCTTCTTTTCCTACTAACTTATGTGACATGTGACCCTCCAGATCGAAATGAGTCATGAGACAGAAATTTTGGAATTTGAGTTAAATGCATGACTTAGAAGTTTATAGTTTAAGGATAATGTAGAGGAACAAAAATGAGGCAACTTGGTTAAATATTTAAAAAGTTATGGCTGTATAAACCCATGCATTCTCAGATTAGTGATTTTGAGAAAATGCTTGCTTAGCAACCTCATAGTTAAAACTGCATGAAACTTGCCACATAAATCAAGAATCCTAACTTATAGCACAGCACAGAAACCCTTCAAAAGTTTAGTGGACAAATAAAAATTCAGTGCAGGAAATATTACCATAACATAGGGTACAAGTACAATACTGAAAATAGAATTCACTAGTAAAAGGTAGCCTACAAATACCATGAAGGCATTCCAGAACCATTTCAATCTTTTAATATATGTAATATTTTTAATAATAAAACAATCATCCACAGGCACTTTGAAAATAGTCCTCAGCATAATTTACATACTTCCACATTGGGTTGACCCAATAGTTTGATTTACTTTGAATTCAAAAGTCAGTGTTTTAAAACCCAGCAATTTTCCTTCACTTACAGCAAAGCTTTCTGTTTGCCCATTCTCTCTCCACCTCCTTACATGTGATGACTATTGACCATTTATGCTGATCTGTTCTCCACCTCATCAACACCTTCTTTTTTTTTACACTCATGATCTGCTTTGCAACCAGGCTGGCCATCCCTATACTCTCCTTGTGGTCGAGATGAGCACAGTTCAGGAAAAATATCATGCAAATTTCATAGTAATCATAGGTTTAACAATCCTCCTTCTTCCTCCATCTCTGTGGACCAACGGGATTTCTTTTATTATTATTATTTTTTATATTAATTATATAGCAAGAATAGGAGAAGACAAGACAATCAGATATATATATGTACTATAGTAAAATCAGCTGACAGTATTGTGGGTGCAATAGTAAGAGTAAATGTCTCTCTGCTTTCCCATGATCAAACCAGCATATCGGAATGAAGGATTCGGCCTTGGAGACAAATTAACATAAATATATTTACATTTAGATCAAGAACACGTCATTCTTTCAAGATATCAACCGATTAAAGTACAGTATTTATTCATTCTAGTCTTATTTTTAGGCTTTGAGAGCAGGGAAGTATTGTTCAGAATATGCCAGTTTGCCCAGCTGTGATGAAAGTACCGGTAAAGGGGAATGAAATCATGAAAACTCAGTAAAATTCTTTTGTCACTTGACTACCAGTTGTTAAAATATTTCTCACAAAAATGGAAACAGACAGAATTTTATTATATTTGTTATGTATGAAGAATGAAGACAGATCATGATACAATTGTTAACTCAGATTTGACCAACCTCAAGCTGTGAACCTGTTTGGCCTGTAAGTCGAAACAGCAATCTGTGATGTGACTCATTTTGAGCTGGAAGGTCTTATTTATATTTTTCTTGCCTAAGACGATGCATTTTGTAATTTGTTAAGTTTTCCTTTTTTTTTTTTTTCTTTTAATGTTTCTGATGGTATCTTCAGAAATCACGTGCTTGATCTATAAAACAAGCAGAACTTACATTTAAGAGAAGATTGTGGTAAGCTTGCATTTGTATTTTGTATATATTATTTATCGATTTAGTTGATCTTGGCCATAAGAGGAACTGTAAAGGTGGAGTTTGATAAGAAAGGAAACAACAAACTTGTACAGAACCTGTTAGTCTTTCCCAAAGATATTGACATACAAACACTAATCTGACATTTTTAATTTTTGCTTTGTTTTGTTTCTTGAAAGGAGAATAAAGTTGTTTGTAAACTTCGGAACAATGATTAGGTCTATGTGCAAATTAATCACTGTACAGTGACATGAATTTCATCTTCCAGAACAGTAAATTTTTGTTTACTGACTGAACCAAGTTCAAAATGAACTCTTGTTGGGATAGCAGATTCCATTATACTCTGACACCATTCATTTTATACTCGATGAAAAGGTTGAATCTGAAAAAGATGATGTCATTTGTCCTGCTGACAACTGTAGAACTGCATTGGAAATCTGAGACTTCTGTACCTCAACTGGTCATCAGATATGTTGGGGGAAGGGGGGGTTGAAAATGATAGTGTACTGCAATCTCTGGAAAATTAATGTTTTTCCAGTGGGTACAAAATGTGCTTTGCTGCATGATGTGGATGTACAATCACTTGTGCAGTTTTATAGTTAAGCTGCATTTCTTTCACCCAAATCTTTGCAGCTCTTTCTTTCCTCTGAAGATTTGTTTCTCTTATAAGGTTAATTCTTTTTTTTAATCCCTTTCTTTCTGTAATACATGGAGGTGCTGCATTGTCATCAAAATAAGACTCGTTCATGCATGTATTTGTAAATCACATGCTGTGAAGGCTGGGCAATACATGTACAAGTTCATTTGCAGTAGGCTACATGAACACGAATCTTGAAATTTGTAAGTGCCAGCTGATTCATAGTTAATTCTCTCATTACTGTATGGAAATCCAAATCCTTGCAGAAGTTCATTTCAGATCACCTAAATGAGATAAGTTCATTTTTTCTTATTTTCTGAGCTTTTTTTTTTTTTTTTCTTTTTAATGAGAATTGGCTTAAGAAATTTTAATGAGAGGATTATGTCTTTCTCTCTCTCTCTCTCTCTCTATTTTCTTTCTCCATATTTTTCTTTTATATTGATGTAAAATACATATGTACATAAGATATATAATGTAAATGATGGTCTGTTTTTGTCAATTTTTTTATTTTTTTCTAATGAAGAAACATTTTTGAATGCAAAAATATGCCTTTCTTTTTTTTTTAAAAGTCATTTGTGTAAAAATACTTGATAATACTTGTCTTTTATACTAAACATATGAATTTGTTATGTCAGCTTGTTTTTTTTTTTAAATAAATGATGGTGCAGAACCCATTATCAGTGGCCATATAAGACATACATGGATCATATAAATCATATAACATTTGAGAAGAATTGTTAAAATCTGTTGTTGTTTTTCTTCTTGTGAGGTAATTGTTTTGTTTGTGCTTTCATTTTCTTTCTCCCTCTCCCTAAAATCTTCATGACTTGGAAGTAGAGTCAACTGACCAGTTACAGCCACAAGCGAATTGACAGCCACAGTATTGCTCCGCTCAGACCTATACAAGGTTTTACTCTGGTTAAACAACTCTAGGTGGCCGCACCTTGGACCTGATGGTTCTTTAATGCAGCTCTTGATGAATTAGTGGAAATGAAAAAGATACTAGGTTCCAGTTATTACGACCTCACTGCAGCTACCCATCCTGACTGTGACTAGTCAAAGGATTTCAGCACAGCCACACATTGCAGAATTTTTCTGCAACTTTTAACGGAAAAAAAAAAAAGAAAAGAAAAGGAAAGTGTACAGAACTCAAAGATCAGTGTTTAATTTGCAGAGTCAAAACAAAGGAAAGCTCTACAAGAATGAGCATTCTCATGAAACAGTAAACTGAATTCAGAATCTTTAACACAAGAGGAAAAGTGACTGAGTGGGTGGCAGAGTAAAATTTAAGATGCCATATGTGAAGAGGGCCCCAAAACAGCCCACAGATTAGAGATCTTTCAGAAAGATCATGATTAGCAATGCTCTCAAGTTCTGTAATTTCACGAAGTGGTGCTTCACAGCCAGGCTGGTTTCCTTTTCCTTATTTCCGTTACCCTTGTCAATGTAAGTGAACATCTCATCATCTTCCTCATTTTTATGTCGTTCAAATTCCTCTAAGACATTGATAAATTTGAAGTCATCTTCCAGAACCATCATCTCCTTTTTTATAAATTGTTGCCTCTTCATCTGACTTTGGTTCAAGGCAGGCTTTCCTCTTCTCCATCATTTTCTTTCCTGGTTTGCTCTCCTTCAGCCTTTTTTTTCTTTCGTCCATCAGCAGCCTTCTCTTTTCTTTGCCTTCTCTAGCTTCCTCTGCTTGTGACTTTTTTTTTTTACTGTTGCATTTTCTTTCCATCTTTCTTTCTTGAGTCCATTTTGGAACATTTTTGTTGTGTAGAAAACACCACAATGAATGATCTTGCCTCTGTTTGGAAATTATAGATCTCTGCCGTCCTTTTTAAAAATCCAGTATATGCAGTTACAAAAAAACAGCACATACTGTTATTTTTTTTTTTCAAAATGACAGCAGATCTCTAGGACTACCCTCCCAAATCTAATAACAAAAATCTTCCCTCATTTAGATCTATAGTCGAGTCCACGCAAACCGAACTCTGATAATGCGAATTTCTGATAATTAGAATAAAAATGGAACAATAGATTTTTTTTTCCCCCTCTTTGTGCCCATTAAATGCGTCTCGCATAAATCGAAGCTACTGCCGTAAGTTTCTTTTAAATCGAACCCGTCAGCGCCACCCCGAAGGTAAAAATCGGCTTTTTTTCTCTCTAAGTGGTTCCCACCCAACGGGGAAAACAAAGGAGACTGAGTCGCGGCTGGGG
>JBCAUA010411533.1:0-33504 GCA_038406235.1 Peronia verruculata | reverse complement strand
GGTCTTTCTTTGTGCGCCCTTCCTCTTTCTCTAACTCATTCCTACGAGTACCCATGTCCTTCTGCCGAACCCACAAATACGGAAGTGAAATATTTTTGGTTGGTTCTTTTTTCAATGTTTAAAAGTTTTAAGGAGTTTCCACTCCAGACTTCTAATTCTGAGGGATTATTCAGGCTCCTTTTCAGTTTCATTCATTCAGCTTTTAGCATCTGCAACTACCCTTTGCATCCCCCTCCCGCCCCCTCCCCCTCCCCCACACACATACATACACAAAACTCCCCATATATACAGTCTCTGAAGACCTCGACATAATATGGTCAAGAATTTCATTTGTGTGTTTGTTTGTTTGTGTTGGGGTTTAGCGACACATCAGCACGATTACGGCTATATTGTGTCAAACACGGTAAGATACGTTTGCACGTCAAGAGGAAGAGAGGAAAGAAAGCGGGACAGGAGACAGGAGCAAAGAGAGAGAGAAGAGATGTCTCCTCTGGAATGTCTAGGATGGCACTTAATGGGAGACATCGTGGGCTTACATCACCTGCAGGTGGGAGGAAAGAACCCACTTATAAACCCCAGGCCCCCGCGGGGGGGGGGGGGAGGGGGGATTAATAGTGGAATCCAAAACTTCGGGAAAAACCCAACGCGGAAGTACGTCAGGAGTTTTCCTATGTCATTAAATCATTAACACTACTTACCGCTTTTATTATTTGGAGTGCATCTATAGTAATGAAGAGTTTTAGTTAAATATTTCCTGCCCACAGTAACAGTGTGAAGCTCAAGAAAAGAGGCAAACTTATGACAGAGGCAAGGCCAAGGTCACTGGTCGATGGGATTTCCCGGAATATTAGTGAACTCTATTCTGTTCACCCTGCCAGCAAGTAATTACGGCAGGTGTGTCAAAGCTACAGCCAAATCAGTTGATTCTGGGTGTTTGTTTTGCCAAGACAGTGCCATTATTTCACACTGAATGGATGAAATAGACTTACTTACCGTTCAGGTGAAGATGCGAGAGAAAGAATAGAGAGAGTGAAACTAGAAGCGAATTACTATGCCAGACTTGCTAACGACAAAAAATAGGAACACCACGGCCAAAGCCAACAACCTAGAAAATGAAGGCGCTGGTTGAGTAGAAAAATAATTTCAATGCTTTGACAAAAACGTCTTTTTTTTTTTTTTCATCACAGTTTAATTCTTTACCTTCTCATTCAAATTAAACCTTCCACGATAATGTAAAGGCTACCTATTGTATTCTTTCATTCGCTAAATAGGTAATTCTTTGTTAATGTTCGTATTTGAACAAGAGGTACGAAACTCAATCTCCATTTATTTCTCAGAAGATCGGAAATTGTCCGAGAAACGCCGTTTGTCAAAGCATAATTATTAACCCTCTTAAAGATATTCTGAAAGTATTGTACGACTGCTAGATATTTTAACTATGGAATCATTTGAGCAGATTCGATAATTGTATGCTTTAAAACCCTGAGCCCTAAAACTTTTTTTTCATTATATTAATTATATTATATTATATTATATTATATTATATTACATTACATTTTACTGACGGACTTTAAAAACGCAACACTTGAAAGTGATTCTATATAATTATCAAGTGTTGCGTTTATAAAGTCCGTCAGTATCTGTTATGTTATGCTATGCTATGTTATATTTTATTATGTTATATTATTACATTATTTTATATTGTATTATTACGATTATTATTATTATTATTACAATTATTATTATTATTATTATTACGTTGAGCAAAATTCTCACATTGTTGTAACGTTCAATCTTTGGAGGTCATTTCGAATTATACCTTCAATGTGTTAATGTGGACTCTAGAGGGTCAAAGTAACAGTCACTGCAGTAAGCAAA
This sequence comes from Peronia verruculata, assembly GCA_038406235.1. NCBI lineage: Eukaryota > Metazoa > Mollusca > Gastropoda > Systellommatophora > Onchidiidae > Peronia > Peronia verruculata. The sequence goes on along the minus strand of JBCAUA010411533.1, from coordinate 31,626 downwards.
TGGTCATCAGTTGCATTTCTTCATTTGCTAAAAACTGCACCTAGTGTTAACCCAGAGATCGCAGATAAAAATGCTGATTTTCAAGAAACAGAATTTTTCGACGAAAAAAAAATTTATTTTTTTTTCAGATTACATTAAAAACAGATGCCTCGGTAGGTAAAATCCTGCATCTCTGCTAAAAACAGAAAATGCCATTCAAGAATGGTTTTGGAAATAGTTAGAACTTTGTTTGTGTCAAGAACTTGATGTGCAGACAGCAGCCCAATGAAAGGTAGAACTTCGCGACAGGTTTAGAGAGGAATAGTATTGCGCAAAAAAAATAGAAACCTTGCAGAAACCTCGATCTTATCAAATCATTGCGATGTCAGTGATGAATGAGCGTCTACACGTATAATGAGCCAGACAGTTGGTTTTGACAGTGAAGGGGAGGGAAGGAGGACGGATGATAAGTGGGATATTATCATAGTCAGGTAGAAGACATCAGGAGACACAGAAGTAGGTGGATGGATGGATGGATGGATGGATGAATGGATGGATAAATGGATGGATGGATGGGTGAGCGGATGGATGAATAGAATGATGGATGGATGGATGGATGGATGAATGAATGGATGGATGGATGGATGGATGGATGGATGGATGGATGGATGGGTGGATGGATGGATGGATGAAAGGATGGATGAAAGGATGGATGAAAGGATGGATGGATGGATTTATGTATGGATGGATGGAGGGGTGGATGGATGGATGGATGGATGGATGAACAGCAGATGGATGGGTGAATGCATGGTTGAACAGTTGCATGGATGGATGGATGGATGGATGGATGGATGGATGGATGGATGGATGGATGAATGGATGAATGGATGGATGGTGAGTGGATGGATGGAGGGATGGACAGATAGATGGGTGAATGAATAGTTGAATTGTTGGATGGATGAATGGATGGATAGATGAATGATCCATGGATGGATAGAAAGATGGATGAATGCATGAATAAACATTGGATATGGGCAAAAGGAAATGAGAAAGGACGAAATGAAAAAAGGGAGAAAGAAGTGAAGAATGAAAGAAAGAAAGAGAAAGAAAGAAAGAAAGAACAAAAGAAAGAAAGAATGGAAGAAAGAAGGAGAGACTGAAAGAAAAAGAGAACCAAAGAAAGATAGAAAAGAGAAGAAAGAAAGAATGAAAGAAATTGGCAGTAGACCTACATTATAGATTGTTCATTACTCTCAAATTTCTCTCTTTCATTAATTATTAAAGGCATATAATCCTCAAAACCCATATATTATAACTTTTCAACATAACTTATAGTGAATAAACTATAGAATAAAATAAAAAATTCATAAAAACTAGTGTGCATTTCATATTACAGTTAATAAAAAAAAATCTACTATAAATAAAATTAAAAAATTCATAAAAACTAGTGTGCATTTCATATTACAGTTAATTTAAAAAATCTACTATTTTTCTCCATGATCCAAATTGTTACAAGACTACACAACTGTTTTAATGTGGTAAATAAATCTTTGAAAATCCATTAAGATGTTATTAACATTTTGGCACATCCTCTGTAGACTCCTATAGCATGGATGAAGCAAGCAATCTCAGTCACATCACTGCACTAGTATGACCCAGAAATTTAATCCAACAATGTACTGGTTCATTTACATTTTGTACTTATTAAACACGCTTGTGGCAATTCATATTATATCCTAGAAAAGGAAGACACATTGAATATTCTGCTCATAAAACGACACCGAATGAAAACTATGCCATATGATTGGTAATGTTAGTGAAACTGATGTTGTTCAAATGTAAAATTATATCTGGATCAGAGCTACATAAGAATTTCGACAGATCTAGAATAGACCTAGATCTAGGCCTACTACATTAATGTAAACTCACTAAATTTTCATTTAAAAAAAAAAATGTTCATGCACCCTGCTCAGTTCCAAATCCATGAACACTACTGTCAAATCAATATTTTCTATGAAAGTTAGCCGTTTAGAGGTGTGATTATTATTATTATTTTTTTTTTTCGAATGAAAAGCAAACGTGATAACCATAATAAACCTTTTTGTAACAATGAAATCTCGATAATTATTACTGACACCAAAGATATGTTTCTGAGCTAACCTTTATCCCCAAGAAAAGTAGATCCATTCCCTCGGGAAACTGATATTCAACATTAACAGTCCCAAGTCTGACTCCAGCGATCCGCAAACATTGCACACTAACCACTCACACAGTCAGTCGGCCATTTTCAAACTAGCCCTGTTCCCCCGGCGACACTCGCGCGCCGTCCAGTATACGTGGAGTATTGCGTTGCAATTGCGCACACTCTTTTATGGTACATTAATCAACATGAATAATAATAATTGACCACTACTTTTATGACGGATTTCATGAATAATTTGTAGTACTGGAGATATGGGTGCTTGTGGTTGATTGTGCCGACTTATCAATTATTTATATGCTTATGAAACTTATGAGAGTAGGCCTACCAGTGGCATATCGTTTTCATCCTCAAGCCTCCAAATTTATGAGTTAATAACATCTCCCCCCCCCCTCTCTCTCTCTCTGTGATATTGAATCTGAACGTTATACTCTTATGTTTTTTTGTTTTTTTTGTGTGTGTGTGTGTGTGTGGTCGTTTTCACCGCTTTTTAAGGACTATGGTAACACGAACAAAGAATAATGTTGGCCTATGCTATGCTGGACATAGACCACAACTCCCATTTCCACCCTTAACTCTCCATCTAAGTATTCACCCATTCGTCAACCCACCCATCCATCCACTCACCCACCCATTCCTCTGTCTGTCTGTCTGTCCGTCAGTCTGTCTGTCTGTGTCTGTCTGTCATCTTTCTATGTGTCTGCCTGACTGTCTATCTATCTGTCTGTCTATCTATCTATTTGTATCCAAGTTTATCTAAGCTCATTACATGAATGGCTACTTGCATGTCCTCTCTGTCCATCTGTCTCATAGCCTACACATGCATGTCGCCTCTTGCGTTCCCTCTTCTTGTATATACATATTTGACAAACTTTTTCCTCTCCTCATCTCCCGTCCTGTGCATCGCAGGACCCCGGGGTTTATAAGTAGGTTCTCTTCTCCCACCTGCAGGCGGTGTAAGCCCACCACCGGTGGGGTATCTCCCATGGAGTGACATCCTCGATATTCCAGGGGAGACATCTTATCTCTCTCTCTCTCTCTCTCTCCTTACTCCTGTCTTTTGTCCCGCTTTCTTTCCTCTCTTCTTCTTGACGTGTTGGCCTAAACGTATCTAAATGTGCCTGACACAATATAGCCATAATCGTGCTGACGTGTCGTTCAACCCCAACACAACAACAACCTCTTCTCCCTACGTCACCCTCGTTCTTCCCTCGTAATTTGTTTCTATACAGTCATAGATATTTTATAATTCGTAGGCAGTTTTCAAAAACTTGAAGAAAAGATATGAATCCAGATGGTACATGAAACGATATTCCTGTCCTCCTGCGCCTTTCTAACTGAGCCAAAGATGATTGTAACCCAATGATAGATCTACATACATATTACTGTCGAAACCATATTTACAATAGCCAACAAAACCCTAATGTAGACAGTAAATGAATAGAGCTGTTGCGTCGTTCTGGTGAATTCCCGACGGGTTCGTGGGCGATCAAGTTAGCTGAGGCTTATAAAAAAAGCAGGTTGTACAAAGGAGGCGGTTATGAATTATTCCAATGCAAGCTCGTTATAACCACCTTCTTTTCTCCTATGATCCCCTGCTTTCATTTTCTCCCCCCTCCCCTCTCTCTCTCACTCTTCTTTTTTTTTTTTTTCTGTCAGTCAGTCTCTCTCTGAGAGAGCCATCTGCTTTCATATACAGGCCATACTTGCAAACTTACCACGTTTCATCTACCTGACAACTTTCCAGCCCTATGCCCTCAACCTGTTTGTCTTTCTGTCTGCCTGCCTATCAGTTAGTCAGTCAGTCTGTCTGTCTGTCATTTGTCTGTCCAGCTGCCTGTCTTTCTGTCTGCTCACCCACACCTTCCTGAATGTCTTTTTACTGAACTATCATCTCACCATCCTAATTATCACAGCAGATGAGATTCCCGGAAATTTTGCTCAAAAAGGATTTCAGAATTTAATATGGTTGTTTGGTTGCTGACTTCTTTTCCTGTCCTTCATCTCCGAATTAAAATTTAATAGAAGATGAATTACTGCACAGGGTTTAGCCACCTGAAACTTTCATGAAATAACAAAAGTTTAACTTGGCAACTTATACACCCTTCACACAGAAATAAAGAAAAACAGATGGAAAGTTTACTCCAGATTAAACAGTACAGGAGAGGAAGGAAAACCAGACAGAGACCAAAAAGAAAAGACATAATCCGACCATAGATAAATGATGAAATCAAATGGGTGAATTATGAAACAGAACACGGAATCTTCAGTGTCGAAAAAGGCAGGCTGCAACAATAAACACATACTCTGAGATTTCATAAAATATTTTATTGCTTTCATTCAGACCAGCCTGCCGCCCACGGATGACATTTTATGAATGATGATTAAAAAAAAAAAAAAAGAGACAAGTCGCCAGCACAATTCTGATGTTCAGCAAAAGTTTTAATCATTTCCATGTACATAGTACATAGCAACAGCACCCAAGTCTGATATTGCAGTTGCAAGGTTTTGTCTGAACCTATACAGCACATCACACCATGTATGGTCCAACAAATCCTCTCAGTGCAAACCTATAACATCGATGCTTTCCAGTATTTGGCCCTCACTAAAGACAAAAATTTCTGATGAAATATGTCGCTGCCTTTAAAAAAAAAAAAAAACTAAGTCAAAGACTAATGATACATTTGAAAAACTTCCTTCCAATCTTTTCAGCATCATAAATACATGTATTTATGAACCAATTATAATGACAATTTTAGCTTGTTTCAGCATTATTTTTAGGCCTGCAGCAGATTTCAATAAAAATGAGCCAAGACAACAATATTTCTTATCAATTACTTACTATGAAATCAGCAGTAAAGCCTACAAAATGTTCATTGGGGAGGGTCTGGAACTATTCAATATGTAATATGTCCATGATTTTCTTAACTGTCCGTATTTTGGAGCTTGTTTTCATATTTGTATCATTGGGTATACTGGGTTTTAAAGCCTTAAAAAAAAAAAGAGACTTTGCAACTTCTACAGTGTGCTGTTGGATGAGAGAACAATAATCTCACATAGATGATAAAGTCACTGAAGAGAAGATCACTGGACAATTCTACCACCAGCTACAAGATCTGAGAAGTGGCCGCTACTGGTCTACCATTTCCAACAAAATCTATGTGCAAGTAGGGTCCTACCAAAAACACCAGGCTCTGGTGTTTTCTGTGTTACACAATATAAAGAAAGTATGCTTTAAGATGGTGTACAGATAGGGGTGTGGCTCACAGATGCTGTTTATAACCTGATAATTTTGTTTTTCTTGGGGAGAGGGGATGAGAAGGAGATTCATCAAGCACCATTTGCGAACAGAAAACATAAGAAATATACAAAAAGAAGGAAAAAAAGAAATCAGCAAAACATTCACTTTTTGATATAGCCTAAGTATTATAATATTTGCAGTAAATTAAAAGTTACCATGGCCAATATATGCACTGATCATGTTGTTTCCTCATACAAGGCAATGATAAGAAAGGGATGTGAAAAGAAAAACTACTTCTTGTAACTCCTGCCAACAGCTGCATGTGTTTTTTAAGATATGACTAAGGCAAAAAGAAAAAGGTAGTAAACAATCAGCTACTATAATTAGTGACATCACTGATTCTAGCAGAATGTGAAACCTTGAAGTCAGCAGAGCTGGTAAAGATTGGAGCAAACAGAGTAAATTTACTACAACATCACCACTATCTGCAGCGACCAACTGCATCCCGGGATGTCAACAGATGGCATATGAACACGATGATTCTTTTTTCATTCTCTAGAATTATTCAATCAAATATCAATTTGTGCTAACACAGCAAATTAAACAAGCAAACAAAAAAATGTGACATGTACAATGACAGACTCTGTCAAAGCACCACATTGGTCCATGACGGAAATCTATAAAATGATTAAAACAGACACACTCTGCGAAAAAGAAATGGCACGAGGAGCATGTTGACAGACAAAGCTGTCAAGTGACTGAAATGGACACACATTGGCCTGAGTATTTCAGTGGATTAGTATTTTTTACACAATATTTTTCTTTGAACAACGCAAAATACTGTCGTTCAGGCTGATACTAATGAGATAAGGTAAGGGGAAAGGAGATGAGAACCATGAATGTGGCAGCATGATACTAAAAATATCCAAAAACTGTGTTTGCCAAACACAACAACTGAATGAAAGTTGTATAATAAAATGCTGTATATAATAAATTGCACAACATAATTATGCAATCTGTATCAATTACTCCAATGATATTCATTGAAAATCCTCTGACTGAAAATACAACACTTCACCAATCATTTGCAAACATCTTTTCTCAATGGTTAAACTTTGAGCAGCCTATCTATAGGATATTTACTATGTGCTTAACTGTTGTATATTGCTGTTGTACACAAGATCTACAACTGACCAAATAGAACAAATAAAAAAAAAAAAAAAAAAGATTAAAATGAAAATTCTTGGTCTCAAGTTGCTGAAACCTGTGACACATAAGATTTACAAAAAAAAAAAAAAAAATGTCTATCATCGACTCAGCTTCAGGGGGACTGACGACTACATGTATAATCAACTGGCCTTCATCAATATAGATTACAAGGTGGGTAGTAAAACTGAATCCAGATGTTAGACAAGTGAAAACTTTGTATGACTTGACAGTGCAAATATATAAAATTATATCATCATGACCTGCCTACCCGTTTATGAGGATAAGTACTCACTTTTTTTTCTAGCCTCCTGTACAGACAGTGGAGTCTACTATCTATGGCTCCTCATGATGGAAAATATGTTATGGCCAATAAAACAAGCATCATCAACAGTGAATTATTTAGATTAGATTTTTTAATATACCATCTGTGTATGTGAAAGCTGGAGGCAGAGGCTGGAATACTGAGGGCATGACTGGATTGGTGCAAAACCGTAAGAAAATTACAGGACAGAAATTTAGAGATAGTAAGAAAATTACAGGACAGAAATTTAGAGATAGTTTGTACAAGACTTGCGCTCCACTTTGGTTCAAAGGTTTATGAGATGACAATACAGCCAATGTGCAAATATGTATTTGTTTTATTCTTGTAAAAAAAAAAATAAATAAAGTATCACCCACCATACTTAAAGAAAACAAAATTTTCTCTAATGATGGAATATTGGTTGTGATAAATAGCATGACTGAAGATAATGGAAACCATTCCTGCTTGGGGGACAATATTCTACACCTGTTCAATTAACCACACCTTACTGCAAACGAAAAATGAGGTTCAATGTTTTCTTCTCTGAGAATTGATTAGTTTAAGAACAGCAACAAATTAATGAGGTCAATGATTACAATATGCTGTATACAAGTATAATATACACATGAGTCACAAAATCAAAATGAGGCTATGGAGATCTCTAAATTATCAGATAAATGAAAACACATCTGAATAAAAGTACAGTAACTTTTCATGTAGAAAAGCGAAAAATCTCAATTCACTAGCAACATAATTGACAAAATTGACCCCTGTAATATAATATAATTTTTTTCAATATTTCATTCCGATTTGAATGACAATGTGCATAGTATGTAAAAGTTACTAATCTCTATTTTGTAAAAATGATCCCTTATAAATCAAGGGAAAAAAATTAATATAAATTCTGGGTGGTAAGATCCCATCAAATCACTGCCTCATACAGCGTTAGTTACATCAATCATCATTCAACTCTGAATTTCCTTTCTCTTCCGCCTTTGATCCCGATAGCTTCATCAGAGATCAAAGTAATCTTATTCAATACTAACATATTAGAGCTGGATTGCTTGTTCACTTTTTGCTTATATGAGGAAACAGACAATTAAAAGGCCATGGATGAATGATATCTCCACTTCTGTCTTTTTCACCTAAGGACAGTCTCAATCCTTTGCTTCCCAAGAACTCTTGATAAGACCAAATGGTGTCTTTTCTACTTCTGATAGTTTGTCCATTGACGCAAGGTCAATCTCAGAATTCAAAAATCCTATCATTAATGAGAGCATGTTTTGGACTTGACCATATCTGGTTAAACAATTACTTCATTCAAACTGTCACAGCAATAAACATTATCTTAACATGCAAAATGAACAGCACACATTGTTTTGTTGTGTTCAGTTCATCTATATATAGACTAATCCCTTGTCTTGGTAGGAGAATTGTGAGGAATTTCTTCATGACTTTTCTCTATGTGTGGTTTTCGTTCTCCCATCCGCCAGTACACTTTCTCCTCTTGCCCCTCTCTGTGTGCACAGAATCGAGCAGCAGTGAACAGGAAATCACTGAGTCTGGGGAAAAAAGGCATCCTGATTGTAAATGAACATCACCCAGTGTGACGACATAAAACAGTGCATGTCATATCTTAGACCATACTTGAGTGAGAAGTGACTTGTGGAACAGGCTGAGACAAAGACAGACAGAGAAGAGGCCCACTGTAAAAAATCTATAGTGCACGACATCACTGTCATTCAAGACTGAAGAATGCCAACAATGATATACCATGAGAAATCAAAATATAGTGACACAGAACAAACAGTGTGAGGGAAAATAATAATTATCTCATTTATATTACAAATAATGATACTTTCCACTTGCTATTGCAAGGTGATAAATCAAGACAAAGCTATGTATACGACTACAGAGCGTCAGATGTGGGTTAAAAAAACACTGATAAGCATTCCACATACAAAGCAGTAAGGACTAACAATAGGAAATTGAAAAAGAAAAAAATAAACAAACAAACACACACAAACTAAAAACTCATAAGAAGATTTCCTTTCATTATTCAAGATGTCAATATTTTCAGGCTCTAACTCTATACCACAACCCTGAGATACTACAACACAGAGACGAACATAAAATTTATCAACAGTTCAGTTCATGCCAATACATTCTACACCTAAGACAACAGTATAACATTTGATGCTTTGCCCTTCAACTCTTACCTGTTAATAAATTTCAAAGTTTCTTCATCAATTTCATTGTCTCGCACCAAAGGTGTCATGCTGCAAAGAAAAATAAGAAATACTGTTACAAATACAGTTCAACAGTAATTTTTTGTTTGTATTTCTGTGCTTTTTAATGAAAAAAGTCCTATCTGCTATTTATATTACAATGACAGAAGTAAATATATATCAAACTAGCAAACAAACCTGCGCTCAGCTCGCCTGCAAACTGATCGTGCAAAATGTAGACTGCAAGCAGCTTTTCCACCAGACTGAAAATAGAAAGAAAAGCAAGAGCTGTAGAATCCATGTAAAATACTTTAATAATGTCATTCAAATTACATTATATTTATTGCCTTAGACAAACGTTTAACCACTGAGTACATCAAAATACACATTTAGAAAATTCAAACTCCCAAAATTAGGAAAATCCTAAATAAAAAGAAATATAGAATGTAAATATTTTCACAAATTCAGTAAATAGTTATATGCAAACTCAGATAACAAATCTCTCTTAGAGGTTCAAAGGTGAAGATGAAAAAATTCATATCACTACTCACTATATCATTTCCTTTTAACTCACTGATTACATTATTTTGACTACTTTGATTACACATTATGCAATCAAGCTCAGTTAACACTTGGCTTACTTTGATCACACCCCCTTGTGATTATGACTTCCCATTTTGTTTGTTTCAAAAATAGAATACTGTATATGTGTGATAAATGTGTGATAATCGGAAAGCCTATTCAATTTCCTGTAACCTCATACCAGAAGGAGCTCTCTAGCACCAGCTGTCAAATTATTACGATTGTTTTTGGTAATTTAATTACAATGACTTGAAATTATAAATTTTTACCTAGATTTAGATCTACTCAAAAAGTATGAACACACAAAGTTTTTCTAGTGTACAGTATTCAAGTATGCTCTATTATTCAAACCAAGCAGTTTTAACTCCATAATATAGATCTGCCATGCAAAATCAAGCAGTTTTGATTCCTAATGTAGCATAACTTCTGATTCCTAAGGTAGATCATAATTTTCTTCTGAGAAGATTAGAGAGTCAAAAAGATTTTTTCAGTCCCTGTTTTTTTATTATATTGAAATTTTCATCTTCACTATTCTGATAAACAGAGATATTTGAAAATAATTACAAATCAGTTCTCTGTTCAATTCTGTACAAAACTGTTTAATGTCATAGTTGTACCTTAAATAGTTTTGCAGATGTGATGTTTTAAAAGACACTATTGAAAAAGTAGATATTATGGGAATACTAAATACCCAAAATCCCAGTAGTCATTGAGTTCAGGTACAGAATAAAAGCAAAAAAGATGATGCCATTTCAATAACCACCTTCACACATATTTTCTGTTTCACATATTACAAACATCATGGATTTGACCATAAATTGAAATCAATATAATTCTCATTTTCAGAAAAACATAACCTCTTGTTCCAAACAAATGTCTTTGGTAAAACATGAAAATCTTTTACTTACCATTGGACATACTGCACTTCACAAAGCATTGCTCAAGGAAGGTTATATGCCTCACACAAAGATATCACCTCATGCATCATCATTAATTTAAAAAAAAAAAAATGACCCTTATTGTGTACTGTGGCCAAATCTTTTACATGTAAATTGCAGAAGCCATAGATGAGATGAAGAACAAAGGACTGAACACTCACTGGTAAAATAAAATGCTTGAGTGGTGGCAGATTATCAGTCATTTCATCAATCCAAGATTCCAGTTCATGGACAAACATATGGTTGAACTGAACCTGTTCTGCAAATGAAAAATTCAATCAAATAAAGATGATCTTTGTAAATTTGTCTATTCCGAATCTTGAATTTTGCAGGAAAAAAAAAAAAACAAGACGCTCTTACATTTAAACCTCATATATGAAGAACAACAAAATTATTTTGCAGATTTTTTAAACTAAATCTGTAGGTAAATTATTTGGTAAATAATTATGAAACTTTAAGGTAGTGTTCTCTTCTGTTGAAACTGTTTTTCTTCTTTTGTTTTCTTCTTCTTTTTTTTTTTCCAAACTGTGTCTTCCTGTCAAGAGATCTGGATTATCAAAACTAAGCATCAATTGTTGTTCAGGATTCCATGTTGTATGCTCACTTCATTTCTTATCTATATTTTCTGGTTTTCACAATCTTCATTCCTTTCAAAGACATATACATGTAAACTGTTTGACATATCATATACCATTTCAAATCTAGAAACTATTAAATAATTATGGGATATCTTCATGTCAAAACAGGGAGAAGGGGTTACAGGCACATTCAATAGATGAGGGCAACCTTACTCAGATGGGCCTTTTGTGCTGAGCTGAATGGAGTTGCAATACTGGAGCCAACATCTTGTAAGACACACTGAATCTGATGGATACCCAAAACACAAAAATTATGCTGATTCGCAACATGGCAGTATTAACGTACAAGAATTTATGAGAGTAAAGAGGATGATACCAAAAACAAGGACAAGGAAAGAAACAAGAGAAAAAATAATTGGCAAACAACAGCAAGCATTGACAAATAGGTCCAGATCATTAACATAGCCATTTCCTCTATGCCTTACATCAGCAAGAATATATCTCTATCAGGAGTGGATAGAAAGAGTGAGAGAAAGAGGCATAAAAAATTTAAATACATCAAAATGAAATCTCATACATAAAAAAAAAAAAAGTTGCAGTTTTAAAAGGATGTCTTTGTTTGTTCAAAGAACTGATGAAAGACATATATATTTCATAAGTATAAGGGTATATATAAAACTTTCCCATAACAAAATTGAGTAGTATATTATACATGTATGTGTCTTTATAGTTATAAGCAGCCTTTTATTTCCAGATAATATAATACAATTAGACTTGAAACTCAATTAAATTTACTGAGAACAATAATAAACTAGAGTATCCAAATGAGGACCTTTTTAATGTTGGTTTCATTCACATGACATATATAATTGAAAACACACTTTCTATATGACAGATGGTAGCTGATACCACTCACTTTGCAAAGGGATAATATTACAGTACTCATCTATCCTTTAAGTTAAATTGGAACTGGAGGGCAGCACAAAAAAAAAAAAAAAAAATCAATAATTGCTAGTAAAAGTACTTTCAGGTTACATAGGTTGTTATATTCAGTATATCTTTACATGAGGTACTTATTCTACCATCATTTTGAAAAATACAGTATATGCTGGTTATTTCAACAGCAGATACTGTATTCTTAGAAATGACGGCAATATTGAGGCAATTGAATCTTAAATAAAAGATATCAAATTGCACTCTCTCCAGCAGGAATGTGATTAAACACTGATATTGAATTCATGCTGTCTGGTGATTAATACATAGTATGCTGAATATGCAAAAAAGAATTATTCATTTCCATAGCTCTACAAATTAATGCAGGCTTTCTACTGACACCGTTTTGAGTATTTTGGCACAAACCTAATGTATTTCTGTGAATAAATTTTGTGGCACTGTGGTGGTTATTTCAAATTCAGTGTTTGGAAAAACTATACATGTATTTATAATGACAGAATATTGAAATTTTAGTTAACATCTGTATTTCTGTGAATAGATTTTGTGGCACAGTGGTAGTTGTCATTCAAATTTGGTAATTTATAAGAGTTTTCAATACATAAAATAGTATTAATACACACAGTACTGATATCAAACTACTTATTAACTGAATTAAGAAATGTGGTTTTGGAGATCTCAAACTTCCAACTCATAAAACAATACATATATACTGCTCATGAACAATGCTGCTATAAACTAGCTTTCATGCATTCTATGTTTTTAATTGTATACTGCTTTCTAAAGGAAGAGAGACAAAAAGTAATTTCACACACACTGAAAAAACTTAGCATTTTCTTTCCATCTGGCATCTTGACAGTCCAATATACTTGTATTATGCAACAAATTTTATGATATTTTTTTATAACAATGCTCAATACATTTTAACTCACAAATTTTAACAAATGTAATGTTAGGTTCCTACACCAAAGAAATCAGATACCGGTATAGCTTTCTCCAGCATAAGACCCTTTCCTTCTTACTACAGTGGTCTCCGCCTAAGAACCCGCTCGTCGGGAGACAAAAAAAGCAGGCTCTTAGGCGGATTGAAAAGTTACACAACCCATCTGACCACAGATTGTCTTCACTTCTATGATTAGTTGATTATTACCATTAGTTAAAGATCTATCTATGCGAATAAGTACAGCTTTCTTCCCTGAGTGTATGTTATAATTAGATCTAGCAATTCCTATTCTTTTTAACGTATTGTTACATCAATTCTGCCCAGCACTCAAAAGCTTTGTGAGTTTTCACATAACAGTATCATTGCTGAAAACATGATATTACTATGCTTCCCCGTGGATATCGCATGAGCGACTCAGTTCACAGACCGACGAAGTACCAAAACAGCTGACCAGTCAGGAGGCTAACTCACACCTCCTTATCCACAAAGCCAATCACAAGTGTTGTCACATGTGTTGTCAGACAAAGAAATAGTAACGAATTATTCAACAACATGGCCTGATTGTACAGTCATACATCAACGACCACTTCCACTTCCTTGTCTACCTGTTCCCTCCACCCTCGGCCCCATTTAACTGCACATCTAGCACTGTGCATTGCTTTCAAGTGGACAGTATGATGTGGAATTATATCATAAGTACTCAAGTATCTTGGTCTGACACCGGGCTCTTAGAAGGAATTTTTTTAAGTGGGAGTGCCCAGAGGGAGCTCTTAGAAGGGTAAATTATAGAGAAAAACATTCTGTTTCACAGTAGAGGCGGGTGCTTAGGTGGACTGGGCTCTTAGGCGGAGGGTTCTTAGGCGGAGACCACTGTGCTTGATATAAGTTTTGAAAGAATGACATAGCTGTTATAAAATTCATTTTACTGATGAGTTTCTTCGAAAACAGAAACAGCCGTTTTTATTTTTCCTTAAAACTGTTAACACTGCCAGCTGGGGATCTTAAACCATGTTATCCACATTTTGAATGTCAGTTTTGTGGATGCCCAAAAGAGCCAGGTGACCAATAAATGGGAAAAAAAGCTTGAGCCATATAAAGTCACTTTGCACACTAAAGGGTAAACCTTTTATTGAACTCTGTTCACATCATTAGTAAATCTATCACTGTAACTAATACTATAGACTCAGAGAAAGAAATTATTGATTATAAAGTACAAGGAATTAAATGTCAAATTAATTATATTATCTGACCTTTATTCATAGATAGACTAAACTGATATCAGAACAAAAATTGTTTGAGAAATTTTACATGGTTTTCAAAACATTTCTTCCTGAATTTATTTATTCTATACTGATTATGTATTGCACTAAAATATGTAAATCCATAATTTCTAAATGTTACAGCTGTTCTGATATTGTGGAATATTTCCTCAAACAATCCACAGCCTATTACCATTTAAAAGAAGAATTTTATCTTAATTTACCAACAGCTAAGATACTGATGCAAGTATAATATTATATTTTTAAAATGATAATAATGTTTATTTCGTGCTCTTACCAACTGTAATTTCTCTTCCATTGGATGCCCTGCTTCACGACAGAATTCAGCTGCTAATCTGCAGAGACAATTTTTTTAACAGAACAACGAGGGGATATAAATGAATGCAACCACTGGCTAAGAGGAAAGAAGAAAACTACTAACAGAATAAACATAGCTGCTACATATATTTGCCTGAACATTAATTCCATCTGTAAGGAGTTTCGTGGAGCATACACAATACAAATGATAAAAGGAATGATGGAACTAAAGAGGGTGCCTATTCAACGTGTACAGCAATCTTAAAAAAAAAAAAAAAAGAAATGACACAGATTCCTGTAAAATAAACTTCTTATCTGTAAGAGAATAAATAATAATTTCAATGAGGTATTGATTGTTGTTCAAGGACAAATATCTGCAAGTTGAAACCTATTATTGCTGAAACCAATAATTAAATGAGACAATAAAGATGTTTTTAACTGAATGATAGGAAAGGAATTACTAACCCAACGGCAGAGGACAGTTCATCTGTTGTGCCGAGAGCACTAAATACGGCATCATCTTTTGGTTTCCTGACTCCAGTGAATGTAACACTTGTTCCTAAAAATAAATAAGTAAAACCATGGAAACAATTCAAAATTAGAAATCTTTTTAATAATATCTCATAACTGCTGCAAATAGCTCTGAAACACCAGGCTGCAAATTCAATTTAAATTTAGTTACAAGAAAAAAAAAAAAAATCTCACAGGTAACTAACAAAACGCATTTCTCACCTTTGTCCCCAGTCTTAGTGTAGATCTTTTTGTAATATCTGACAGGGCAAACTGTCAACCTGATTTTAAAAGAGGCAAATAAATGAAAATGAAGTTTTGAAAATTGAAAAAATACAACTTTATTTTTCAAACAAGGTAAACAGATTTGAAAAAAACATAAGTGAAAATGCTAATTTAAATCATCATTTTGTTTCTACAGGATTCTAGATGGTTAAAAATAATTCATATATAGATCTATTATTATGAACTTAACTTGTCAATATGCTGGCCTAGAGATCAATGTCCTTCAGTATTTCTTGCTTTATTAAGAATCATTATGGATTATCTATTATATGCAACCTTTTTTTCTGCTGGCAGACTGTGAGGTCATCCTCTTTACAATTGAACGAGGACTAGGTTTTTAGCTGTATCGAACACTGTGTTAGATCTAGACTCTAGATTTAGATCTAGATCTCTGTCTCTCTAACTCTAGTGATAGTCTGACCTACCAACTCTGCCTAGCAAAGCGTTTAGCTCACCTAAACATTGTGCCTGCATATTGTTGGGCCAATATATATCTACAGGCAATCTGTGATGGACGTCTGATGCAATTCATATCTCTAAAATGTGATCCCCTGTTTTGCTTCGGATAGAACTAGGTCTAGTACTTGGACGGAGGAGTTCCCTTTCCCCTTTACCTCCCAACCAGCTGGCGACTAGGCTACTAACTACAAACAACAAATATCAAGGGCGGATAACTCCTTTTTTGTTGACATTGAAATCACTGAGACAGGAGAGCTCTTTGTGATCGACTGATCATATCTTTTAAATAAAAGAAGTCGAAGTGGCGTGATCAAATTTCTCTACTTTCGGTTTCTCATTGACATCCCACTTACGGGTTTCAGAAGGATAATTGACGTTAAACCTGTGTAGGAGAATATTTTAGTTCAGAACCATGTCGTCTACAGATACAGAAATCAACATATCCGCGCCTGGAAAAGTGATTCTTCATGGAGAACACGTAGTTGTTTATGGAAAGGTGGAGTATGCTTATCATAAGATCTAGACTCTCTAGACATCTAGATCTAGATCTAGCAGACTAGATCTAGATTCTAGATCTGTGTCAGGATAATTAGCTTACTGTTATTATAGCTTGAATGGGAATGGAATGGCTCATAGATCAAGTTAGTTTATAGGGACAGAAATATGGAGTACCTTAGTTTGTGAGGCTGACATATTTATTACACTAACAGTATTTGATGACATCCAAGGACCTACATGATAAGCTTGGATTATTCATATGATCCATGTTTTGATCATTGAATATGAAGGCACTACAGTTCTGTAGTGGTCCCACCTCTTGCGCAGCCCAGAGTGCAGCCCGAAAAAGGCACATATATCAATACTGCAACGATTCTTAGAGTCACTTAGACTATTAGAATGAGGGGCTGTCCAGTTTGTCACAGGCATCTCAGGCCTGCTTCGAGAGGACAGGATCATGTCTGTCCACTCTTTGATGTTGTCGCACCACCTCTTTCTTTGTCATCCTTGCTTGGCTTTTGAAGAGTTAAATGGTCTTAAATAATTTACATTGCTTGCGTTTTTGTATCAATCATTTCAATGTTTGTAGATCTAAAGTATAAAAGAAACAACATAAATCAACATCGGATAAGTCAATTGAACTTGTGTTGTTCAATGTTTCTTCCTTTTTGTATGCAGATCAAAGCAAATTACTCTGTACAATTTCAACAATGACTGTCCTTTTGTTAAAAACAATTGAAAAATAAAATTCAATTTATACAACAATCAATCATTCATTTGCTCTTTTTGAGAATTAGTGAAGCATGATGGCACAGTCAAGGCGGGGTGGGCCTGTGACACTAGAATGTATTCCGTATAAAATAACAAATAATAAAACAATACGGCTGGCTGAATCTGCAGGGCCCCTCAACTAATGCAAGTCCACTCGAATGATAACATGCATGCCCCAAGAGTGGGTTACAGTCCTCCCTAACGCTTAATGTATGAGACCCTTGACCAGTGCAAGTGCACCCTAACACCAACATGTAGGTCCAGTGAGTGGGTGACGGTACTCTCGAACGCTAGCATGTAGTCGATATATGCCATTTGTACTTCTGGGCTGCGCAAGAGGTCAGGATCACTATAGAACAGTAGTGCCAATATGAGCTATGGAGCAAATGTTTTTCTTGTGTATTGGCCCACAGCTGGGTAAATATATAATATCACTAGCAATTTCTCAACCCCAAATATTGCCCAGCAAGAGCCAAACTGACAGTAACTTTTGTTTATCAAAATATCAATACACACACACAAAAATCCATATAGAGCAAGATGAAATTGGCTGCATACTTTTCCCTTGTTGTTATTAGTCATATAATTTGTACATTTTCTGTTTTTTAAAAAAAAATGTCATTCTGTCATCCACAGGCAGCCATTGCAGCTAGCTTGAATCTGCGATGTCACCTTACACTGAAAACATCTGCAGATTCAAATATTAGCCTTTCCCTTCCTGATGTAGATATTGACAGACAATTTCCTGTTACTGCTGTCAAGAATGGACTTCAAAGTATTACTGAAGCAGGTTTGTAAATTTACTACATTCAATTTTCAGATAATATTATTGATACCCTGCATATTCATGACTTGTATTTTTTTTTTTTTCACTCCCTTTTCATATAATGTATATTTGCATTAGTTTGTTTTATTTTCATTTCATATCTCTTTTTTTTTCTTCATTTCATGAAACTTCATGCAGGCAGTATATGAGATGTGACCCGATGAAATCAGGCACTTGTCAGATTTTGAGCTTATGGAGTTATTGGTATCACTGTGAGGAGTTTTCATTTCCCCTTTTGTATGTGAAAATATTTTTGTTCTACCTTGAGTAGAAGTTGAGATATTGGCAGTTAAAGATGAGAGGAGTGGCCTGTTGCAGCAGCTGAATTTCTTGAGAAAATGGCCGATCCTTTTTGGAAACCATTGTTTATCCATGCAACTCAATTAAATTTTTTGGCTTAATCTACTCCAGCTAAATTGACTTTGAAATGTATTTTTAAATTGATTTAGAAGGGGTCTGTGAAGAAAAAAAAATTGTGTTGAAAATCCATTTGCTGTTGAAAAATATGATTTTTCCGGTTGCCTCAGAATGCCGAGTGCCTGATTTTATCATTTCGCATCTCAAATGTATTTAGTCTCAAGGGACACATGCCAATGAAGAGGATGCCTGAGCTTTTGAATTCAAATTCAGTGGCAATTTATTTCATATGTTTTGATTGATAGTGATACAAACCTTTTATTACACTGAGATGAATAAAAAGCAGTTTCAGCTCCAAGTGTCTTTCAGATAAATCCGAGCCATTGGTCACAGAAAATATAGAAATTAAAATATTTTTTTGATTCATGCATCTAGCTTCTTTTTTTTTCTAAAGGATGAAATTTTCTTATTTCACTTATGATCTACCTGTTCCTCATTCAAATGAAATATCTAATAATTTGTCTTGTTGCACTGTCTGGATTAGGCTCCATTGAAGATCCAGTTCCTGCTAGTGATGAGGTGCTTAGGGCCCTGAAAAAATTTATAGGAATTGATGCTGAAAATGGAGAGACAAGATACTTAGCTATTGCAGCTTTCTTGTATATTTACTACAATATATTCAGGACTAAGAGGTAGGCCTTCATGCTGTTCGTTAATCACTCTGTAACTGATTTAGAACCTCCCAGCATACACCAGAGTTGCTTAAGAAATTTTCAAAACAGCAGACTGTAACTTGCCTGGGTGTCAGCCTGGTTTAAATGAACTCATAATATTCAAGGTGAAATATTGTTTCAGTTTGCTAGAATGAAGTACATTTATTTTCAACTTCTGTGTTTTTGAAAAATGTTTTAGAAAAAAAAAAAATCAACTGTGGGACAAATATATTTCATTCACAAGCAGAAATTTTCAGAGAATGGAATGAAAATTATTGAGTCTCGTAACTTGAATATAAAAATCACACTCAGTTACTCACTTTTACGGCAAATAAAAAACCAGTAAAATGTCACTCATTAACTGTCACTATGTAAATCAAATCTCTCTCTTGAATGTTGGGAGACAACCATTTTGTTTTATGTCTGGAGCAAAAACCAAAACCAGACAGAGGATTTAGAGGCTGTAGAGAATTACGTTTTATCCTTATTTCATCCCTCTTTTTGCAAGGTATTATGGTCAAGATATTAAGATATAATTGTCATGAAATAAGAAGAGAAATTTGTCTATTTATTCAGTTCCTTTCATTAATATAGAAATTGCCAGATGTTTTTCTTTGCATATGAGGAGACACATGCTGTTTGTGAATGCTCAAGAGAATAGCTAGGTATGGCAAATGAAAGAGGATGAGAACAAAAAAAAACAAAATTGTTGCGGAAGTCAGAATTATGTCATTTTTGTATGTCTTATCTTCAGTGCTTTCCCAGCTATATCAATCTCAATGAAATCAGAACTGCCAGTAGGAGCTGGGCTTGGCTCCTCGGCAGCATTCAGTGTATCCATGTCAGCTGCCTTGTTGCAAGTGAGTCTTTCAGTGTTTTCATAAGCCTTTCTTCTGTCATTTTTTTTTTTTTCACTCCAAAGATAATATCTGATTTTACTCTTTTTTTTGCATGTAGTGAATGACTGAGAAAAATGGATATTATTTTGGATTTTGGAAGTTTTGTCTCTAACAGATTCACCATCGAATCTTGTAACTGTTTTAAACTGCTTCATTTCTTTTTGCCTGAACTGAGAAGCTGAGGCATGAGACTACAGCCAAGAAGTAATTTTGACTAAAAAATGTTTCCATCATCTTCAGACAAAATCACACTACTTATCCAGGGCCAGACACCCTAAGTATACACAAATACAATGTCTTCAAGATGAATGGTGCTTTTATTTAGTTACTTCACTAAGTCTGAGAGTGGGTAATTTTGAGACTGTATAATGTGAGAAGATGATAGATGTGTCATCAAATGTGTTGCACTCTGTAGGTCAGTAAATGTCTGTTTAACTTTCAATTGTAAGAGAGTAGGGCATGAAGCAAAATGAATTATCAAGCATAGAATGATTAGATTTTAATAACTGATTCTCAAGGCTGTAACAGCTCAAGATAAACATACATTTTCATTGTGTAACTGTGAGCTCAACAGAGTTAATGGATAGGCTACCCCCCACTTGTATGGTTCTCAGCTGCTAATGGTGTTTTTAGAGCCATCTGAACAGCCATCAGCAATACACTTGAGCATGAAGGTGTGGGCTTCAGGGGCAGAGGGAGACCTAGGAAAAGATGGCTGGCCTGGGTGAAGGAAAACTGAAAAGAGACCAACTGTTTGCTAGTTAAGCCACACATCAGGCTCAGAGATGACAAGTTCATCTCCCTTGATCCTTAAGAGCATAAGAGGAAGGACAAACTAAAGAATAGCATACCTTGCAGTTAGTCCACCACTTCTTCAGTTAACCACTTTCATTGTTCATTTTAAACAGTATGCAGGCCATATACAGAGTGAGAAACTAGAAGATGGCACAGCATCATGGAAATCTGAAGATAAAGACATCATCAATAAATGGGCTTTCATTGGAGAAAAAGTTATTCATGGACGCCCATCAGGAATTGACAATTCTGTCAGCACCTATGGTAAGGTTGTTACAGAGGTACATTATTGATGTGTTCAAAGAAAATTGCCATTTCTACAGGAGAAATATCATGTTTCAGTTTTTTTCAAATTTTCATTAAACTTCCCTTGCTTTTTCTCACACTCTGTTTTGAGCATTTCTTTTTGTCGTCAGTTATCTCATTAGCGGTGTCAAGGATACTACATAGTAGTTGAGAAATTCATTTGTTTCGTAACACCCTCTTCAGCTAGATCTTCTTTCTAGTAAAAAAAAAGTTTTTTTGTTACTTGTCTTTAACCTTTTGCAATTTTTTATATGCATGTGCTATTTCAGGTATCCATTTGACATTGACATTGACAAATATCCTACATTGATTTTCATGTTTCTAGACTGTTTGATGGTAATTTTCAAACAGTTTGCAGTCTCGGTGACTTTTTCCTTTTCCAGAATATGACACATGACATTGAAAGAAGTGCTGTATTCAACATTCTGAACACCAGATTAACTAAAGACCACACATGGTAATCTTATTATTGTTTTGTTCTATGCTCTCAGGTGGTGCATTACGATTTCAAAAGGGACAGATTACTCACATGGACAGGTAAGTCAATATGTATGATTTCTTTTTACTCATTTTAGAATTTCATAATTGTTTGGATCAGTGTATCACATAGAACAAATGGACAATTTTAGAGATTCTATACTGTATGATGTTTAATAATGATTTATACAATTTCTAAAATTATCTGTATGGAGGGACCAGCTGAAATTAATCAGATATCAAAGAGGGCAAAAGATTTTACTTACCATGGGATCAAAAGAAATGACAAGCAATTTTGAGCATTTAAAATCTTGACACAAGGGAGTCATAGCTTGAAGTTTTTCATCAAAGGCTGCAGACTTATTTCCTTGTCCATTGACATCATTAGCTTTATATATGACAAATTGGACATCAGATTTATTTCACAAGGCTGCATGACATATACCAGGCATATTATGTCGGTTTAAACATATTTCATTTTATCCAAACTGGTATAGTGGAAGTTGTCAGAAGAGAGGAACAAACTCTGTAGGGTCAAATTTGTGGGTCATCTGAAACTACACGATGCCGTAACTTCACACGTAGCATCAGACAGCACACATCACGAGGCTTCAGTGATGTGGTGCTGGTACAATTTAGATCGCACAGACAATGTGCACTTTATTCACTGATGCAATTCCCCCATCCCCTGCCCCCCTCTGTCTTTGACACCTGCTGGTGGCCTGATGATGAGAGAATGACTCGTCAGTACTAAGCTTGTTTGATTAAGAATAGGTCACAGGCTTCCACTAAAATCAAGCTCATTGTTTTCAGTTCAGCCATGTTCCCACAATTGTTGACTTTGGTTCATCTCTAGTCCATTAACAAATAGTAAAAGGGGAAAAAAGAGGATTGATGTTTCTTTCAGTTCAGCCGTGTTTTCAGTTTAAGTGTGTCACATTGTATAAACGTATAAAAAGAGAATGAAATGTTTTCAACAACAAGAGCAATAGCAATAAAAGCTGAGCCATATTTCTGTTCAATCGCTGATATTTTAAAATCTGCATTGTTCTGCATTTCATCATATAGGATGCCTACGTTGTCTGTGATGCTGGTGAACACCAAAGTGCCCAGAAGTACAATGGTGCTGGTTGCAAATTTAAGGCAGAAATACAATATGGTGAGAAAAAGACTTATAACTTTCTTTGACTTTGAAATTGTCACACACTTCTTCTGTTAATGAATTAGATTCATTTCAAGTAGGGCGCCAAAAAAATCTCAACATTATTGAGCAGAATGTTAGTCAAATAAACTTTTTGTTTTCTTTACCATTCAGAGTCTTTAGTTAGATGCCCCTGTAATCAGACATTTTTATCTATACTTTGTCTAAAAGTTGAACAGGAAATATTTAGGGTTAGGATCAAAATTAAAACATTTATTTTATATCTTTATTTCAAAATAGAGTTTTTTTAACAGAAATACCCATCTGCTCTTCTCAATTTGTTCAGTTTGTGACTATAATGTCCCATTCACTTATCAGTTATCAAGAATTCAAACAGCAATATTCAAACAAACAAAAACAGTGGTGGCGAGGATACTACATAGCTGCTGTACCACTTTGGATTTGTGAAGTTTCAGCTTTCTACATTTACATTTTCAATAAATTTTACATTTCCACTGCCCAAGAGCATGGCAGACCCAGACATTGACAATTATGCCAGACTGTTTTAAACCTTCTAATTTCTTTGCATTTTCCATCCATGGACATAGTCCCAGCCAACGGTTGTTAATAATACTATAAATATTAATATTTAAGAGAATACATTCCATATTGAAAACATTTATCTTGTGAATATTTTACTATAATTTTGAAAGAAAATTGTACATACCTTTGTAAATCATGAAGTATCTAAATTAAGAGAAATTTTGTATTTATAATTTTCAGTGTGCAGAATCCTAGTGTCCACTTTCTTAAAAAATACTATGCCAATATCACCAGTGGAGTTCAGTACTTATATTTGTGACACAATGAATTTTTGTAAAACAAATTCTCTAGAAATGAAATCAGAAATTTAGTCTTTGAGAATGTCGCAAAGGCAAGTTGAACATTACACTGAAGACATTACACTGAGTTAAATAATTTTCATCTATTTAATTTTCATCTTTTCTTTTGTTTTTCATTGCTTTTTGTTTTGATCACTCAAGTATCAAGAAATTTTTGACCCACTGTTCAACGCTGTGGAAGCCATTACAGAGCAAGTGCAGACAGTGTACAAGTCATTGTGTGATGAGGAGAAGCCTGATCACTACAAGACATTAGGGGTAAGATGTAGATAAAAATTTACTCCTAAAAATGTTCGAGTAGAAGTTTCCGGTGTGTTAATTTTTTTATGATGAAATTTATATTTGCTTTTATTGCTTAACAGGAGCTTCTGTTGAAAATTGGTACCAGTACCACATTATTACATTATGTGCTATTTGGAGGGAAATTTTTCAAAGCATAGGATGGTTTCTGAATCATTGAACTGATTGGCCTCTTACACTTGAAGGATTAATAAACAGGGACATTTTTTAAAGAGATTTAGCATTAGCTTTGGACTTAAAAAGAAGACATTGATAAGAAGATCTTCAGGTTGTCCTCTGTAGTCTGGAAATGAAATGACTGATGATGATGTTAATGATGATTTACATTATTTTCTTTCTTTGCTTTTTTCGTTGACCTGTTGAAGAACCGAAAGGTTAAAAAAGTTAGCCAGTAACATCACTTTCAATTTTTTAACTTATTGAATTCTATGAATTTTGTATTTTTGTGTGGAGTTAGTTGCTGATAGACAGTGTGTCTTAGACTTTCGGACATTTGTATGAAATGATGATGATGCTGATGTTTATGTATGCCAGTGGAGAACGTTTTTATTTTATTTTTTTAGCTATGATTAAAACAATGAACCATTTCAAATTTGTATTAGAATACGTGGCAGGTCTGTTTTAAAAAATTAAAATATAAATATTTCCTCCTATAATCGTATGTAATTTTTGTTCGTTTGTTTTTTAATAATAAAAGTATCTAGCTGTCAGCAAAGCTGCTATGATCACCCATTTCATCAGTGGAAGACATTCTTCATAGTCATGCATTTGAAAATGTATATGATACTTTGATTGACAGGACTTGATGGATCTGAACCATCAGATGCTGAACATGATGGGTGTTGGCCATCCAGCATTAGATCAAATTGTGGCAGTGGCAAAAAAATATGGATTTCATTCCAAACTGACTGGAGCTGGTGGTGGAGGCTGTGCATATGTGCTTCTTCCCCCAGGTAAGTTGTCTAACGGCGATAAGATGTTCGTGCATGGTGTCAAAATGATCATTTAAAATCAAAACAGGCCCATGTTGTTATCATAGCACAAATGCTCCAGTCAATTTTTCTGGGTTTCAAAAATAAAAACAGAGAAAATTATTCTCTTGAAATGAATTGAGTGATTCAGGCCAAATAAAAAACAGTTCAACTTTTGCATACTCCGTCCACATTTATGGTACAGAACTGTTGCACTGAAAAGAATCACTGCATCACTTGTATTGTGATTGTTGTATCCATTATGTCAGAGTCAAATGATGTCTTTCCGAGGTGACAGTGCCCAAATTTTCAAGTACAGGAACTAAGACTGGCTCATAGAACTCGTTAATTTGCAAGGTGGAGAAGATTTGTTAAGATTACTTTATTAAACTTTACTTCAGGTTTTTTTCGTAATGGCTCAGCTTACCCTGAAATTTGATGTGTCATCATGTCTGATCTTTACCAGCCACTATTTTTTGATTTCCTTGAATTGATGCATAGAAACGAATGCTAGGACAATTCATGGTATTTTTATGTCTTGGTGGAGCAAAGCAGGGCACAACAGTTTTCCATGTTTTCACATGCTAGAAGTGCTCACAATAAAGTACAATAAACTGAGAGTGGTAGGTTGCATTTAGGGTGCCAATAAATCAGTCATTAATATAGATGGTCATTGCTCTGACACTCCAGATTTTTACTGAGTCTTGATCTCTGGTTTTCCCCCTTCCTGCTAGGACCACTAGATGTAAAGGCATCAACAGAACAGTTTTTTTGTACTTTGAGACCTGGCCTTTTGTCAGATTCAGTCATATAGATTTAAATCAGCAGTCTAATTATATGTAAAAACATTAATCCTGCATTCACTTGGTCTGAATAATAAAGAATGATGTGATCAAACTCAGTGTATTCTAACCTTGATACTAGATATCATTAAACCTGTGTACCGGGACATGAAATCTATTTTTACAGTCATAAATGAACATGTAAAATGATGTGAGCTGACTCAGTTGCATTCTGATAAAATATATGTGCACATGAAATCTTTCTTCTTGCACAGACATGGATGAATCCCAGCATCAGATAGTCAAACAGGAACTTGAGGGTCTGGAATTTGGAGTTTGGCCTAAGACGAGTGTCGGCGGTTATGGCGTGTTGCAACATTTGTGATCCAGAGAGATCATTTATCTTTGTATTTCTATTCAACTTTGCATTTATTATGTGGCCAAAAGCAATAGGAACAATTGTATAAGATACTCAATGATTTATTTTATTTTACTCAATATGACCACTGGAAATAAATAATTTTCAGGCTTTTATATAGCCATAATCATTATGTAATTGCATGACAACATTAGCAAGTCAATTCAGCAATTGTGTACGTGCATGATTTTTCTACAAAGTATATTTTACTTTCTGTCAGTATTGCAATGTGACAATTCAATGTCCACCACTGTCTCAGGCATCATGACAAATATCACATATGGTACACTGTGGATCAGTCAGTTCCAATAATTGTTGAATTTTGCTACCAAAATTTCATAAAACGACTTGTTCATGAACTGTTATTTGTTTCCTCTCCATAGGCTAAGTAAAGACCTGAAAGATAAAGTTCATACTGTGTCAAGCATAGAATTGTTGTCATTTGAAGTGACTTCTATTGATAAAATAAAGCAGAGGTAGCAGGAAAGATTTTTCATTACATTCATCAAGGGACAGGAATTGTTGAATTTGTCCTTCAGGTGATTGATGCTCAGTTCAGTTGCAGTCTATGCTACTAATATACCAAAGTGTACTTTGCATGCCAATTTCAACAGGAATCTCTTATCACAATATTGGATATTCAGTTGTGTCTACATAGTTCATGTCAAACATGCTGAGATTTAAAAAGGACATTATTGTAGCCTGGCTGCAGAGCTGAGTAATGAATCAAATTGCTTTAGAGCAGGGGTATCCAAACTACGGCCCATGGGCCAACTGCTGCCCACCGTCCAGTTTTTATTGGCCCGCAGCAAATTCTGAAAATACAGTGAAACACACTTAAACCAAAATTTTAGAGATGGGGCATATTATTTTGGTTTTAAGCATATTTCGGTTTATCTAGACTGGTATGGTGGAAGTCGTAAAAAGGGTCTAACAAACTGTGTAAGGTCAAACTTCACTGATAAAATAATGAGTTACTTCTTTTCATTTTTTTTTTTTTTTTTAGGCTTGAAATATACTATTTAGAATGTGGTCCAGCCCTTTGATAATTTGTTTGTATTTGGCCCTCACTAAAGAAACTTTGGACACCTCTGCCTTAGAGTAATGTAGTGCTTGAATGGTTTACCTCAGGCAATAGTTTGTTGCTGTCACACAACCAAGCAAAAATCAGATAAGAGGGTTTTGAGCCTGGCCTGTTTGTTTATACACAGCATAGTGCTTATTTGCAATCATGCACTTGTCATACACATCCTTTGATAGAGGAAAAATAATAATCCTTTGCCTCTGGTTTTCTGTTTCTTTTGTTTTACTTTTTTTAGTTTCTGGGAACAAATTTCCAGACTGGTCACAAGATATGTACGCACAAGAAAGACTGTTTATAATGATTGTTTTTAATTTGTTGCAGATTTTTACTGTAGACGTGTTTGAATTTGCAGTTTATGTGAAAGTTGAAAGAAATGATACATGTACATCCAGAAGATATAACAGAAAGATATTCTTGTTCTCAGGCTAAAGAAATACAAGAATTTTTCTGAAGACTTTTGCAAGGAATTATGTGTATCATACAGTGCATTGTTGGCATTGGTCAGTCTTGAGAGACTATGATATCGCACTCTGTAGACTAGAAGTCCTTCCTCTGGTCATTTTTCTTCACTTCCATGCCTCAGCCGATAGGACAAGTGACTGCTCAAACTAAAAAAAGCTTTCTCGCACAACCTTTCCTTCAAATCTAGGTGCCCAGAGCTAGAATTCAGTTTGCCATCTGCAGATATCAAATTCCAAGGCTTTTTTTTTTTTTACTTTTAAATCCCTTATGGAATCCACATTCCACAACTCTTGAGAAGTATTACAACTCTTGCTATTTCAGAGATTTATATATCATAGCTGCCATGAACATTTCTACTGTTGAAAAGTATGTTAGTGTTGATGTGTTTTTTTAATGGAGTGTTAATGGATTCTTTGTTATTGTTCTCGTGTTGAATAAGATTACTGTATTTAAGTTTTCACTAAAATTTGTGAAATTTGGGAGAATATTTCGATCAGCTCATGTTTTATTTATTGTTAATTTTCTCTAACTTATTTTAGATGTCCATTTTATTCATTATGGGATATTTTGTGTTTCAGAATCTTTTTTTTTTATAAAGATGTTTTCCTCCTTTGTGGGTGTGAAGAGATATTTAAATTAAGAGTTTCTCTGTGTACAGAAGAAAGACATTGGAAATGGGATCATTTTGCACAGTGGAGCTCTAAGAAGTTGTTGATATACCAAGCCCTGTCCATTTTTTAATCAGTGCTAATAGATGCTTACTGGTAGCTAATCAGTTTGCCAAAGGAATGTGATGTCAAGAGACCATGTCTTTCTTTCAGGAAGTACAGAATGCTTCAGCATGGGGAAGAAACAATTTGTCAAGAGAGGTCAAAATGTAAAGTTCTTACAGACTTTTTTACCATGGCAAATATATTATTATATTTGTGCTTAATATTAGACTTTATTACAGTTGCAGAGGGGATGCTCATGGATAGGCATGTTATTGGATACCTCACTACTGACACATACAAAAATGAGTATGTTTCAGTTGCAAGATTTCTGTACGGTAAGTTTTTTCCCCCTTACTGGGCCTCCACTGCAATCTTTACTGCTCTGAATCTGAGACAGCCTGTGCCAAATTAATGTTATTACAGACTGATTGATATCTGAAATTTATGATAACTAATACATGTATTTACTTTAAGAAATTCAAATTGTTTTAATTTTTGTTTTGTTTTGTTTTAAATTTTGTAAACACACTACTGTTCTGACAATATTCCAATGAAAAAGTTCTTGTTTTTACTTTTAAGTTTGTCTTTCACTTTGGAATTGTCAAAGGTAAAAGATCCCTCATTATAATTGGTAGTGGAATTTTCTTTCCATTACTTGTGGTAGTGACATTATAATAACATATGTAGTGGAGGTGGCTTAGTGTTAAGCCATCAGACTCCAGATAAAAAGTTCTGAGTTCAAACCATGACATTTCATTTTTGAGAAAGACATTTCACACATTTTCTGATTGAATCCCGGGTCAAAATGGCACCTGACTCAACGTCAGACAGAGAATGTTTGTGTTGAATTTACAACGATTTGAATGTCTAAGAGACAGTTGCCTACTGGAAAGCTGAGAAAATCTGTGAATGTCACTATTGAGTCTGTCAGGATTTCGTAGATTGTGCAGCAGTTAGAACTTGTACAATATAGATAAAAGTTCTATATAAATGTTATCTTTATTATTTTTTATTCATGCAAAATCTTAATATATAAACTGCCATTCCTGAGACATGTATAGTACTGCTATCAAAGAAAATTCTGACACTTGACAGTTTCTATAGACACCTTGACTACTACTTGAGGATTAAACCATTCTCTTGAAATCTCATTTCAACATTATTGTGTTATGATCTCGACAATCAAATGCCAGCTGAAAATCTGTCTCTTGCAGTCTTTACTTCCTGCTGGTGGGTTATTTTTTCTATTTTGTGATCACAGTGATTTCCTGGAGGAAAAATAAACGATGGTGCCATTAAAAAAAGAATCACAAATATGGAAGTGAAATATTGACATTGTTTTCCCCATGTCAGTCTGTTTTAGTTTTTGCAATAAGACAGTGTATTCATTGTCATTTTGAACTCAACTCTGTTGTTGTAAAGTGTTTGTTTTTTTATGCTCATCAAATAAAGAATTTACATTTTACAAAGACTGGAATTTGTTGTTGACAGTGATTGTTTTCTTCCCTTTAGTGTGGCACATCATTTTAATGGTAGAATTTCTTTTTACTTTTAATAAAAACTGCTGAAAATTAATATTGCAAATGCAGATTTATGTAAAGAAATAAATATGAAACATCTATATATGCAGGCCTATATGTATTGCAATGAACAGTAAACATATCTTTTATTCTACCATGTAGTCACACATCTCAGAAATTAAGTAAAATACAGTGGAATCCATTTAAAGTCAACCTCTCAGGATCAAGAAAAAGTGTTAACTTTAACTAGAAAGGTTGACATTTTCCATTTTCAGGGGACACAATCTCTGATATAGCCAAACTGGATCAAAAGGTGTGCTGTGTATTTATTAGCTCTCTATCCTTAACCCTACAAAAAAAAAGAACAAGCACAGCTTTCTCTCCTCTTAACTCCAAGCTTTGAGTCACCAACTTTAAGAAGATTCAACGTTGTATCCAGATTGAAAACGTACTTACTCTCAGATATTCAGATCATGAAGTTGAGGATAAAAATTATTAATAGTAATAGGTTGGCTTGTCACGGTGAGTGCAGAATGCAAGAATGAACATGATCTAAAGATGTGACAGAAATCGGGTGCAATGCCTATCTTCGTGCATTTTATGTGTTTGTGTGAACAAATGGGGCAAAGAGAGCCGAGTGTGGCTAGGAGTTTGTGTATTCTTTGCACAATATGAGGCAAGTGAAGAGGGCCAACCGTGGAACTGTGTGCCACTCAGAGTAGTGTGTGTATTAAGACAGTCAGATGAACTGACCAGGTGTGTGTTTGTAGGCTCGCCAGCGCATGCGAGAAGGCGCTGCTGTGTGGATATGTGTTTGTGTATCCCTGCCAACGTGAGACAGATGTAGAGAGGCAAGCATTTTCACAATAGGCCCACCAGCTACAATGTGTTGTACCAAAGTGTCTCTCTCTTGTCCTGATTTTTTTTTTCTTTGTCTTCACAATTTACAGCTGTCAGTCAGCTGGCATGTTTAATTTGGAGTAAAATTTAAGCGGAATCATCTCTGAAGCTGTTGACATTATCGGAAATAACACTAATGAAATATTTTCCTAAATATTTCTGTTTTGAGCTAGTTTTCTTCTTTCTCTCGCCCTTGCCCAACTTGCCTGCAGTTTTAATTATTTTCAACTTGTTTTATTTCTTTTTCAAGATTTGTTGATGTAAACTTCTGTGATAAGTCCATCCTTTTGTTCCCTATCCCTTTGTTTTGAAATGTTTTTGTTTTTTTTTCAAAGAAATAGGTTCTAATAATATTTACATACAGATGCTTTTGAAGAGAAGAAATGAAGGTTTCAAACAAGGCCCCGCACAAAAAATACAAATACAATGCAATAGTTTAGAAAACAAATGAAATTCAAAAAAAAAAAAAAACAGCAGATTGGTGATTTAGAGTTCACTTTTAATAGAAACAAAGATAAAAACATCATTTACAACCAGCAGTCAGTACATTAACATAACCCAAGGTTTCAGTCTGATATGCAGTAAAAAAAAGTAATGTATTCAGTATGGATAGCATATGAAAGAAAAAACATGCAAACCGTTTTCTTTCCAAATTTGAAGTAAAATATTGCAGTCCTCAGAACAGATACTTTTTTTTTTTTATTTTGCTTAATATCTTGAAACTGTTTTCTTTCCAAATTTAAAGTAAAATATTGCAGTCCTCAGAACAGAGGGGGGGGGGGGGGGGGGGTCCTGGAAGTGGTTTTCCAA
>JBCAUA010411424.1:0-17980 GCA_038406235.1 Peronia verruculata | reverse complement strand
CACCACCAGCAGCCGCTCCGGTGGCACCAGCACCACCTGCAGCCGCTTCAGTGGCACCAGCACCACCAGCAGCCGCTCCGGTGCCACCAGCACCACCAGCAGCCGCTCCAATGGCACCAGCACCACCAGCAGCCGCTCCAATGGCACCAGCACCACCAGCAGCCGCTCCAGTGGCACCAGCACCACCACCAGCCGCTCCAGTGACACCAGCACCACCACCAGCCGCTCCCCTATTACCAACACCACTGTCACCAGTAGCACCATCACCAGCACCACAGTCACCGCCAGCACCACCACTAGAACCAGCACCACCAGCACCACCAACACAGGCACCAACACCACCTGTACAAGGGCCAGGACTCCCGACGCCTGACCAAGCACCGTGGCTACCGTGGGGCCCGGCAAGACGCGAGCCTCTGCCAGTCGATCCGGGCCCTCACTGGTACCCGGTGAAACAGGCAGCACCGTCGCCAGAAATCCCTCGGGTAAGTTTGGTGCAGTCACATTATTAGCTTATAAAGGCCTGTTTTAGGGCACTGTGTTGATTTTCATCCCTTCCCGATATTTCCTTTGTGTCTGTTTCCATGGACCAAGGAGCTTGTATTATTGTACTGGAGTGCAAACTGATGACATCACCTCCACTAAACACCCTGTATCTCGCGTGCTGCCACTGGGTGGCTGTGCACCATGGCCATGAAGGTTAGACCTATTGATGCTATGCTATGCTCGACGTCCTTTACTACATGTAGTCAATATGTAGGTTTATAAATCTTTCCTTGTAAAGAAACAGATTCATGATTTTTATTTTCAAGAGCTACAGCAAGAACAGAAAACAGTAGACTTGCTATATTGTGAGATGATGGTGGGTTTTTTTTTTTTTGGTCTAGAAATGTAACATAATAGCAGCCTACAGTGATGGCAAGTGCGCGATAGGGACTATGCCCTATTTAGGTTTCGTGCCCTCATAGACATAGTACCACATTTGGCGCACTTGATGTCATCAGTCCATTCTTATATATCGCTAGTGGAGTGATGAAACCTCGTAACCCCAGACACGAAAATTTTACAGGAGAGACAAAAAACTGATTTACTATTGAACAAGAAGGTCTGTGCGAACTAAACTTGCTACAGATATATGAAAACACCTTTGAAACTTGATTACTACCAAAAAAATAACTTTTATATAATTTATATGGCTGTTCTGTGGGATGTAAGGTTTCGTTACATTATGTTTGTCGTGATGAAACCACGTAACCAGTGGGCAGGAGGATTGCGAGGTTTCATCAGGACAGAGTTTGTGGGTTGTGAGTTTTCAGGCAGCTCATTTTGTTGTATGTAGAATGCGTCAATTGATTGAAACAAAAGAAATTGATAATGGTATTGTTTTCAAGACCGATTGGTTTGAGTCCCGAAAAAGTCGTCAGCTTAATGTTAGAGTGATCGGAAGAGTAGTGGTGACTACAAAACACAAAAAAGAAATGGGTTTGTTGACATTATGTGTTTTCCTTTCAACCTGCAGAGTTTGGCTTTGAATCTTCATACAGATTAGCGATTAGTGCAATTTGTATCAGTATTCTTTGCTGGGCTAGTCACTTCCATTTAACTAAGAAGCGCAAATAACATCTATGCAATGTGGTCCCTGATTTTTATTAGGGAGGGATTTCAAAAGAGACGTTAAAAAAACCCAAACAATTCAATGTATTTTAAAGGTTCTATAAGCGAGACTTCGATATTTTTGCCGTAAAGTCAGGGCAGAATTCAATGCAGGCAAGGAAGAGAGAGAAAGAGAGTGACAAAGAGAGAGAGAGACAGACAGACAGACAGAGAGACAGACAGAGGGGAACAAATAAAAGAGAGAGACAGAGGGAGTTTTGTGCTCTGCATTTTTGTTGTATTCAAGTTGTGTGAAGGTCTGTGTCTCTGTGGATGGTTTCCTGGTTCAGTCCTTGATGTTGCCCATCCACTTCTTCCTTTCTCTGCCCCTGGCCCTTTTTCCTCCAACAGTTTGCTCTGTGGAGCCTGGGTTTTTTTTTTTGTTTGTTCCTTCTGCCGTTGGTGAAAGCCTTGCTCCTGTCTTCTGTTTCACTCTTTCTTCTCTTCTTTTTGAGGTGTGAACTTGATTTTACCATATTTGGCACACTATAGCTGATTGTTCTGATGTGTCGTTAAACCCCAACACAAACAGACAAATAATCTTCCAATACTTTCTTGTCATCATGGTTGGTTAGTTTACAGATTATTAGCAAATTAAATTTAAAAAATAATAAAAATTAAGAAACCTATTTTTTAGGAGTGAAACTACTCATACATTGCTATTTATTCAAGTCCATATTCTTATGTTATGTATTTTGTTTCAAACAGACAGATTTCAAACCCCACTGGAGTAAAAACAACTATGCTGTTTGAATAGTACTACATATCCTGTTTTGTGCTCTCAGACCATAGTAATGGGCCAGCTCATTTGCATGGTTTTCAATTTTTTTTATCTGAGAATTATTCAGACACTATTTGAATTCTGTCTCTCTGGTAGAAAGTCTGTGGATATCTTAATGTAAATAAACCAGTTAACCAAATTTTTCTTGTTGATTTGAATTAAATCCCCCAAAGTTGTTTGAGTCTGGAATAGAAATAACACATTTTCCCCATGTCATTTAGGCTCTTTTATATCTAGCAGAGGGAAACAACACCCTTGATAATACTAAGTTTATTGTAATCTGTTTTCTTCTTATAGAATATGCATGTACTAATTTGGTTAGGTTTGTCAGGTCATTTCTCATGGGTTGTTTCACTATGAAAAATTACGGTGCGTAATTTGCTGTTATTTATGAATAATCATCTCTCGCTTGGTTCTTCCACAGCCGACAAAGGAGGAAGCCGCAGCACTGAAAAATTGGCCACCACCAGTAAGTAGACATTCTTTTCTACTTACTGTTTTCGTAGGTTTTCGCCAAAGAGGACCTGATTGGGCAGTAGTAGGCAAATTTTGCCAGACTTGCCACACAAATATTTCCTGGACCATGGCATTTCCTCCTGCTCTGTATCTGATTTTTTTGTAACTGCCAGACACTTTAACGTTTGCAGCATGCCTTGGGACGTGGAAAAGTTTTTTCGTAAACATGGATCTAATATTTTTATTTTTGACAAATTGCAGAACACTTCATTGAATGAAATTTGAAAAAAAACAAAAAAACTGTCTATGTTCTTAAAACACTTTCAAACAGTATAGCAGAGATACAGATAATGCAGATAAGATACAGATTGCTAACAAAAGCATGCATATTGTCTTTGAGTATAGGCTAGTTAGATCCTTCTTTAAAAAAAAAAAAAAATCTTCTTTATTAGAGAAGTCAAAATGTAAAACTTGTTTTGTATGTCTACCGTACAGTGTAGATTCCAAATTGTAATTTTATAAAATCACCATCATGGCTTACTTTGAAGAAAGAGACATTCTGATGTGATAATGTTTGTCTATTTCAGGCACTGACCCACCCGTGGGGATTGTCGGTGCGGAAGAATGGCGCCAGATTTGATGTAAGATTGTTTACATGTAGATATCCATGGGCTGCTTTTTTTTTTTATAATTGAATGTGAATAGAGTTTTACACCTTGTGTGATCCTGACTATTTTTTTCCTCATGCTGGAAAGTTTCAACTACAAACTGATCAAAATACTGAATCTGATTAAAGGCTACATTCATATTATGGTGTGCCATCCTTGACATTCCAAGGGCGACGTCTTTTCCTTGCCCCTGTCTTCTCTCTCTTCTTCTTGACATGTAAATTTTATATCATACCGTATTTGACACAGTATAGCCGTAATTCTTCTGATGTGTTCTTAGACCCCAACACAAACAAACAAACCAACAAACAATTGTCTTGCGCCCAGGGCAAATGAGCCGGAAGACGACTGAGGAGATTTCAAGTTACGGCCGTTTTTAACTAGTTTCCGACTGAGATACCAAAATTTTTAATTTGTTTTCCACAAAATGAAAATTGAATCTTTTCTATCCTGAAATGAAAAATTTGGTATCTGAGTTGGAAAATAGTTAAAAAGGGACATAATTTGCGATAGCCTGGAACGACTTGAGACTCATTTGCTCTGGACGCAAGACATTTATACTAAAAAAACAACAACCAAAAAAAAAAAACAAACAAACTGCTCCCATGACACTTCTTCAGTTAGTAGGTGTGGATTCTATGGTTTCTGTGAAATGCAGACATTTTCAGCACATTAGATTTCAAAAAGATCTGTTTATTCTCATAGCCAACTTCCAATAGTATGACAAACATATAGATAATACTTATAAAACACAAATTATTGACAAAAATTTGGAAAAGTGTTGCCTTGGAGTACTGGCTATTATTAACCCTTAAAGGACTGGCTATTGAGAGCCTATCAGGACTGGCCATGTTTTGGAAAATTCCTTAATTTTAGGTCATGTCAGAAAAATTTTTGTTATATTATAAACAGCTTTACTTCCGCTTCTTTAGTTTCGAAAGCAAAGGAAACAAAACATGGTCTGGCAAGGGACATATACGCGATCTGGACTTTGCTGAGTGTCAACTGTGGTGGAAATTTACGTGAGAGGTCCTTTAAGGGTTAATATATTTGTTGAAAGAAAGAAATTGAATCAGTGAAGTGACAGTTATATTTTCAGTTGAGTTATTCCACATCATGACATAGATCAAGCGGACTTTGTGATGTGATCACAAGTGATCCTTTTACTTTTCAGAGACTTATGAAAATTGTGGGCGGGACGATAGATCGGCTGCAAGTTCAGGTAAGGATATGATTAGTTATCTACACTTCAGATTTGTGACATTTGTAAATATTTCACAAGTTGTATAACTTTTAAAACCTTCTAGAGTTTTAATGTTGTAGCTAAGTATGATCACTCTCATAGAAAGAAAATAACTGCAGTTTAAAGTAGTTGCTGTATTCATTCTTTTGCTGTACTTGTCTCAGAAGCAGGTTTTAGAATCTTTCTTTTTTTTTTTTTTTATTTGTAAGTTTTTGTTTGTTTTGATTTTAATTTTAATTTCTTCTTGTATTTATTTGAAATGTTTTTTTTTACTTTTATACCCCTCAAAAACTCAACTAGATCAACATATAGCATTATATTGCAGAACTGTCATGAAATATATTTCAAGCTGTTATTTAATTTTTATCTGGGTTATCATTTTCTTAAATGGCATGAACAAAAAAAAAAAAAAAAGAAAAAGCCAGATAGGTCTATTCGGTATCATTTGTCTCTTGTTTGTAGAAACAATTAAACCTGCAGAGGTTTACTTGTTTCTAGAAACTGTTTCTTCTCTTCACACAAATCATATGGCACACATTTTCTTCACGATGCATGATAGCCTGGATCAGATCTGACTCTGAGCTGCCACTTATTACGTTGCCACCGTTTGTCTTGAGAAATACTTGTATAGATCATGATATATCATCAGAGTTTTCATATATTAGACTACATGAATGTAAGTCTAAATGCATATTTCTTGTGCCCGGGGCAAATGAGTCAGAAATCAATGTGGGTGATCGCAAGATTTTCAAGTATTTTCTGATTCAAATTTTTTTTTTTTAGGATAGAAAAGGATGAATTTTCATTTCGCGGAAAATGCTTTTAAAATTTTGGTATCTCAATTTGAAAACAGTTAAAAACGGCCCAAACTTGAAATCTCAAGTGCGATTGGATGCGATTTCCAAATCATTTGCCCTGGGTGCAAGAATATTGTATCATTGGCTGTCAAGGGAACATATAAAGTTTGATCCTTATTTAGCATTAGCTTGTATTGTATCAATTCTAAGGTAAAATAAATGTTTTGAAATATTTGGTGTTTCTCATTCTATGTTGGTTAATCTGTTTATTTCACAGCATGGAGTCACTGCATACCGCATGCTGCCACCACGGGTAAGTTCTGAACACTCATCATTATAGACTTTGTATTACTAATCTCATGTGATCAGCAGCACAGATACAACTTAAGATGGTCCTGAATCACTTGATCTCAGGCACAGAGTTCAGGGATGTCAAATTTCCTACTTTAGTAGGATTTCCTACTTTTTGGCTGTCAATAGTTTCTCTTTTGGCCCCAAATCCGGTATTATTTACCATTAATGTACTTCATTTTTATGTGTTGCAAAAGGATATACCAGGAACTTTTCCTACTTTTTCATTTAGACGGATTGACATCCCTGAGAGTTGCACTTTGTCTCTTCATCTTGACATTCCTTGTATATATGTGATCCGTTTGCAGTCAGGCAAGGATTTTTCGACTGGCCAAGTAATTTGGAATGTGAAGATTCTGTATTTTAAGGTTTTTTGTAGATGATTAAAATGGAGAAGGGAAAAAAAGCTGGCAGGCCCTAGCAATAGCAAACCTTCTGCCGTACAAAGATATAAGCATGTCCTTTCCAATTGTGTTGCTGTTGTGTTGCATTTAACAGGGATGCCAAGTTTCCTACTTTAGTAGGATTTCCTACTTTTTGGCTGTCAGGAATTTCTCTCTTGGCCTCAAATCCAGTATTATTTACCATTAACATACTTCAGTTTTATGTGCTGCTAAAGAGTTATGCCACAAACTTTTCCTACTCTTTCATGGAGGCAAATTGACATCCCTGTGCATTAGGATTATAGCTTGGCTTTGTTGGTGTCTCCACCAATCTCTGTACTAAGTCCTTGTACATGTACATTTAATTAGATTATGGGTATGAAAATATTGAACAGACATTTCTTCCCCTTTTGCTGGTCCGTCTTGTTGCTTTGGGCCTTCATGGAGGGTATATCTTAGCATGAGAATAGGAAATGGATGAAAATGTTGAAGTATGAATGGCAGCTTTGTAATATCCACATGACGACTTGTGTGCATATGTGAGCCTCCATGCAGAAAGGGTCCAGATCGCATTTTTTGGACATAATCATTTTATTGGTTTTCTGGATAGAAGAACATCTCCTGATGATTTGGCTATGTAAATCATCAAAAAATATTGATTAGTTCTCAAGATATTATCAATTTAGTGTCATGAGTTGAGAAAATGTCATTTTGAGAAATAGAGACAAAAAATTGAATTTTGCTTATTTTTTTTCATTCTATATGGTTTGAAAAATATTTGCTAAAAAATATTTATAAGCTTTTGATCGGGAAAATCTTTTGTGAACTAACAGTTTAGATATCTGTGAAGCTTTTAAGACAAAAAACTCCACGACGTAGGAAAATCGATATCTGACCATTTTTCTCCCTGTTCTCATTTATTGTCCTTGCGACATCTGGACCCTTTTCGCAGATACTGCCACATATTGTTCCCTGCCCCATCAAACTAGCATGATATGGAGAGAGGTGGTAAAATTTACCTGACTCATGGTTTCTTAAACTCATGGAACATTACGGAAGTGATAGACAAATTTAATGCAGACAAATGTAAACATTGGGGGTGCCCCCACTGTCTCTTACATACTAAAGTTCTGCAGTTGACTAGACACAACAATGTACTCCCTTTGCCCAACATGTTTGACTTTTCCCACCCATCTCTCACAAGTGACTCCATTCCACTACCCAACCATTCATAAAAGCACTTTTTGGTTAGCCACATAATCTTATACATGAATTAAGGATAAACAAAATACTAAACTTCACTAGCAAGTGAATGTCTTTGCTTGCATACAGGTTATATCATGCCATGGAAAATACGTTAAATGAATCCATTGTTTTGGAAAATTTACCAATGAAAGAGATGCATTGATTGTAGAGAAATAAATTCAGGATCAAGGGAGGAATCGGTAACTTTTGAATATGTATCAGAGTTAGTCATGTTTGACTGTATGGTGTATGATCGGGTGACACTAATCACATTTAAGAAGGGCTCCCTGTAAGAGAAAATAGGATTGCAGTGATCATGGAGTCACCAAAGCTACCTCTGAATGTGATTATCTTGGTCTATAACAATTGTAGCTAAATACTTTCACCAAATTCAAGTTCACCTTTCTCTTTTGATTAACTCTTGTAATTCTATACTTGGAAAATTAACGTCCAGCTCACTTTCTAACTGCGTAATACTGACTACTTAGATAAATCCTATAAAAAAGTGCATAACATGCAGAAAATATTCCTAAAGGTATTTGTGCACACGTGTGTTGCTGTGTTTATATGATAAGGTATTTAAAAAAGAATATATAGAATATTCCGCAGGGTAACAGTACATAGTTATGACTTTGTATGTTGGCATCAGGATAACTGCCTGCAGGAGGTTGAAATGGATAAATATGCCGTAATGTATTGGCTTCATTGTATGTCAATCTTCACATGTGTACTCCTTTGTTTTTCATAATTTTGAATGTTATCATTGAATGAATGCAGGTATCTGATGCAGATTTTATGTTGCACACATGAAAATATTGAAAGAAAAATGCCATGAACTAAAAGAGAATGTACAAAAAGGAATAGAAAAAAAAATTGTTGTGCTGATTGTGACTTTGTTTCATTTTCAGCACCGCTCCCCAGTAGCTGGTCCTAGCGGCCTCCAGCGAGTCAAGAAAGCTGCAAAGGTTAGTGGTTTAGATATGGTCTTTCTCACATTTTTAGTCATCTCTTGATATTATTTTGAAAGTGTAGAGATCAGTACATGACTGTAAGTTGTGCCTGGGTACTAGTCCAATAATGACTCGACTTCCTCAAACACTTTTCCTGACGACAAGGACTCCAGCAATAAAGCACCGTGTAACGAATCATGATTGTGTATGCTGGGTACACACGAGTATGTGTTGTGAGCAATGTTCAGCCGATCATAATTATTTGCTGGGCCCATGCAAATGTGTGTGTGACCATAGCAGTAGTGAGGTCATGTAGGTTTGAAACGGGTTTAGTCAAACCTTGTGTGTGTGAAGTATGTTACGTGTAAACATGGATCTAGCGGTTGTGGTTTGGTGAGATTGAGGATCAGTAGCTTGGAGAGAGAGAGAGAGAGTGTTTGAGACCGTTTAGCATCTATATAAGGGCAATATAGTAATGTGGTGAAGTGGAATGCAGTAAGTGGTATGCATCTGAGTTAGACAGCTTCAAGTTTGTATTGCTGTCAAGCATCTGCAATAACTTCTGCATCATTTTGTCTTCGACGATTCATGTTCTTATTTCTTCGTTCCTGTGTGCGTCTAGTTTGTATCCACCATCTCATTACCACTTACAACGTCACAACTAACACCCATTCACACTCAAAGTTCATGACATACCACTTGTCTGCTTCTGACCATGAACCCTGAGTAGTATTGTTCACTTTCATCTGGTTATTTCTGAGAATTCATGTCGGCCCTACCCATCTATTGTAAGAGGATTAGTGTTGGGAAGGAGCGTTAGAGGGCTGAAAATCAGAAAAGGGTGATGTACGAATGGGACAGTGCATTGAGACTATTGTGTATTGCCAAGAGTTGGATTGAGATCAAAGGATCAGTTCAGTGTCACCAATAAATGTTTCCTTTTCCTTCTCTATTACTCTCGCTCAGAAACAGTAATGAGTTTGTATGTTTATGTCAAGATAACTGCCTGCAGGAGGTTGAAAGGCATTAAATGTACCGTAACGTATTGGCTTCATTAGTGGCTAATCTACTCATGTCTACTACTATGTTTTTTTCAAAATTTTGAACGTTATCATTGAATGAATGCAGGTTTCTGATGGAAGTATCGTGTTACAGATGTGAAAGTACTGGAAGAAAAATGCCATGAACTAAAAGAGAATGTGCCAAAAAGGAGTGAAAAAAAAATTGTTGTGCTGATTGTGATTTTGTTTCATTTTCAGCGCCCCATCTCAGCTGGTCCCAGCAGCAACCAGCCAGCAGCGAAAGTGGCCAGGGTTAGTAGTTTTGATGTCTCTCTTGCATATTTCAACATCTCTTGATATTAACATTTTGAAAGGGTAGAGATCAGTACATGATTGTAACTTATGTAAGTTGTGCTTGGATACTACTCCAATAATAACTCAACTTCCTCAAACACTTTTCCTGAATACAAGAACTCCAGCAATAAAGCACTACTTGTCCACTTCAGACCGTGAACCCTGAGTAGTATTGCTCACTTTCATCTGATTATTTCTCAGAATTCATAGAGGTCTTAGCCATCTATTGTTGTAAGAGAATCAGTGGCAAGAGGGGTGTTTTAGAGTTAAAAATCAGAAAAGGGTGATGTACATTGGAACTACTGCATATTGCCAGAGCTGGAGTTGGACTCAGATCAAAGGATCAGTTTCACTGTCATCAATAAAAAATTCCCTTTTCTTCCTCTAATACTCTTACCCAGAAACACTAGTTCCTACATGAGTTCTAAGAGCTTGTCTGAGTTTTCCATTTTTCTTTTTTTATGACTGCATACATGACTGTTGTGTTACCATGGTGTGTCTGAAAAGAAATCCCAGAGTAAATTATGAGAATTTGTTTTGCCCAGTTACCTTTTATTTGTAAAGTTAATACACCCTATCTTTCTACCTTTATGCTTGCAGCTCGAAGAGCCAGCACCAGGCAACAGCAGTGTAAGTTTCCAGCATTTGATTATACCTCTTGTGATGAATAATTGAGAGGCGACACGATGAAATCAGGCGCTCGTCTAATTTGAATGTATGGGGTTATTGGTATCACTGTGCAGATCATTCATTTCCCTTTTCGTTTGTGCAAAAAGTTTTGCTCTACCTTTAGTAGAAGTTGACATATTGGCAATTAAAGAGAATGGAAGTGACCTGTTTCTGTACCCAATTTACTTAGAAAATGGGGGATCATTTTTATAAATCCTTATTATTCCTTGTGAGGTCATGCCATTAAATTACAATTTTTTTTTTTGGTTTTATGCAATCTATTTCAGCAAAGTTGACTGTGAAATGTATTTTTAGATTGATAAAGAAGGGGGTCCTTGCAGGAAAAAAATTGCATTAAAAATTCATTCACTGGTGAAAAACACGTGATTTCTCCGGTTGCCTCAGTTTGACGAGCACCTGATTTCATTGTCCCGTGTCTCATTTTCCTACGTTTTTCAACCCAAATATTTCAAAGAGAATGGACAAAACTGATTTTATTGTTAATGATGGAAGTTTGGGCAAGATCAAAGGCAATGGGTTGCTGTCACTAAAAATATGTTTGATGTATTTCTTAATTTTCCCCCAAATATCCAGTGTATTTCTCCCATCTAAACATGTAGTGTAGTTAATGTCGGTTATAAAATATTTCCAAGCATCAGATGATCACATTTAGATTAATTTTTTTTTTCTGAGTCTTCAGCTTACTAAGGTGGCAAAGATGTCTGAAGAATAGTTAAGAGGTGGCATATGCCTATAACAGGTCATCTGAATTGACTAAAACATAAAATGCTTTAACCCTTTGAACCTTGGTCACCAGTGCCTGAAAAACCCCGTCCCTGGCCCTCGGGGCTGCGAACGCACATTTCTTGTTTTATGTTCAATGTATTTTGCAAACACAAGCCCCATGCGCTATCATGGTCTCAGACATTTGTAATTGCAGTATTCCTAAATGTCCTTCCCCTAAAGTGACCTATTGGATCTATTGTTCACTGTAGTGGACGTGTAGGCCTGGGGTGATTGTGTCAGCCCGGTCTACCAGGCTGTGGGGAATATGACACTGGAAAATCTGCGCTGTTTACCGGGCTGTAGGGTGCAATGAATTAATGTAACTTTAGGCTACCTTGTAGTGACAAGGGTGAAAAAGAGCTCTAAGAGATAAAAATGAAATGAAAAATGTTTAATATTTCAGTGTTAACAAAAAAAAATAGAATTTTACCTCTGGATACTAAAATTTATAGATTGCCGGAACAGGTGAGCCATTTTCTGGTTGAAAAGCAAGTTTATCATGCTATTATTTTTGCTATTATTTTCCTATTATTACTCTGTTGTAATCGTTTAACGTAGGAAATGTAAGTGAAGATCTCGGGCTATCAAAAAATGTCTTTTTTTTACAAAAGAATTTGAAATTTACTCATATTTTTTTGTTGGGGGGGGGGGTTGCTTTGATAAGAAACAGGTGAATTATGTAAGTGATAGAGATTTTATTCACCTGGCTCATATTGAAGACCAAGTTCTGAACTGTCACCTCATATCTTACATGATATTTGTAACTTGTAGCATTACTAAGATATTCCTGTTCAGAGTTGGCAGAGAAGAACTAAATTTTTGCCACTGCCAAAAGAAAAAAAAGAGATGCGACACGATGAAATCACGATGTAGCCCGTCAACTTTCTAACATATAGAAATATTGATATCACTGTAAAGATCATTCATTTCTCATTCAGTGTGTGAAAAAATTATTGTTCTCCCTCAGATAGAAAATTGAGATATTGGCAATTGAAGACAATGGGGGTGACCTGTTGCTGCAGCTGAATTTCTTGAGAAAATGGCCAATCATTTTTGTAAATCCTTATTAATCCTTGTTAGGCCATGCCACTAAATTACAATTTGGGGGCTTTTACTTGATCCATTTTCAGTAAAATGAACTCTGAAATGCATTTTTAGATTGATTTAGAAGGTTTT
Source organism: Peronia verruculata (assembly GCA_038406235.1). Classification (NCBI taxonomy): domain Eukaryota; kingdom Metazoa; phylum Mollusca; class Gastropoda; order Systellommatophora; family Onchidiidae; genus Peronia; species Peronia verruculata. The sequence continues at coordinate 5,467 of JBCAUA010411424.1, read as the reverse complement.
GGTGAAGAAAAAAAAAATGCGTTCAAAATTCATTCACTGTTGAAAGATGTGATTTCTCCGGTCGGCTCAGTTTGACGAGCGCCTGATTAATTTCATCTTGTTGCATCTCAAATGGTCAGGTACGTGCTCAGGCATGACGATTTACCATATGTAAATAGATGTGGGAGAAGTGCAGTGATCAAGGCAAATTTGATAGGTATGACTTGGGAACTCTGCTCCAACTCAAAGTTGATGCTGAAAACCCTGTGTTATAGAAACAATTAAATCTATGGAGTATAAATGCATTCTGTCTCATCGGCTGTCAAAGGAACATATAAATTTTGATCTTAAACTAGCCTTAGTTTGTATTGTATCAATTTCAAGGTAAAATAAATGTTATGAAATATTTGATGTTCATTCTGTGTTGATTCATCGATTTATTTCAGCCTGAAGCTTCTGCACCGGCAAAGTCACCACGCAAGGTAAGTTCTGAACATTCACCATCATAGACTTTTGTATCACTACAGCAACTGACATACAGCATAGATATGAGTAGAAGAAATAAGATGGTGATGAATTACTTGATCTCAGTCACAGAGTTGCACATTTTCTAATTCATCCTGACATTCGGTGTGTATATCTGATCCATATACAATCAATCATGGGTTTGACTGGTCAGGGAATTTGACATGTGTTTGAAGATTCTGCATTTTGAGTTTGTGTAAATGACTAAAATATTAGGAATAAAAAAACTAGCATTAGGAACCTCTCTCCCTTACAAAGATGGAAGCACGTCTTTTTTTCCCTGTATTGCTGTTGCCATGAATTGCTTGAGGATTATGCCTTGGCCTTTGTTGGCATCTCCAACGCAGTCTCTGCACTAGCAAAAGTCATTGTACAATCAATCATGGGTTTGACTGGTCAGGGAAATAGACATGTGTTTGAAGATTCTGCATTTTGAGTGTAGGTAAATAACTGAAATAGAAAAAAACAAGTATTAGGAAACATTCTTCCTGACAAAGATGGAAACATGTCTTTTTTCCTTGTATTGCTGTTACCATGAATTGCTTGAGGATTATACCTTGGCTTTGTTCTTGTCTCCCCTGCAGTCTCTGCATTAGCAAAGTCATTGTACAATTGTAGTGGTCATGGAGTCACTAGAGCCACCTCTGAATGTGAATATCTTGGTCTATAACAGTTGTAGCTAAATATTTTCACCGAAGTCAAGCACAGTGTTTCCCTTTTCATTAACCCTTATTATTCTGTACTTGGAAAATTTACATCCAACTCACTTTTTTGGCTGCATAGCAATGATTACTATGATAAATTCTATAAAAAAATGCATAACACATACACAATATTCCTAAAGGTATTCTTGCACACGTTTCCCTGACGAGGGATCTAAAATAATTTATGGAATACTCCTAAGGGTAGCAGTACATGGTAATGAGTTTGTATGTTGGCTTCAGGATAACTGCCTGCAGGAAGTTGAAAGGCATAAATATACAGTAATGGGTTGACATCATTATATCTTAACCTTCACCAATGTAATCCTTTGTTTTTTGCAATTTTGAACATTGTCATTAAATGAATACAGGTATCTGATGGAAGTATTATGTTACACACCTGAAAGTACTGAAAGAAAAATGCCATGATGTAAAAGAGAATGTGCCAAAAAGGAGTTGACAAAAATTGTGCTGACATATTGATTTTGTTTCATTTTCAGCGCCTCTTCTCCTGTGACTACAGTGACGATGAGCCACCCAAGAAAGTAGGCAAGGTTAGTATTTTAGATCTGGTCTATCGTATACAAGTAGCCACCTCTTGATAGAATCATTTTGAAAGAGTACAAATCAGTACATAATTGTAAGGTGTTCCTGGGGACTACTCCAGTAATGACTCAACTCTCTCAAACACTTTTCCTGAATACAAGAACTCCAGCAATAAAGCACTACTTGTGTACTTCAGACCATGGACCTTGAGTAGTATTGCTCACATTATTTCTCAGAATTGATAGAGGTCTTAGCCATCTATTGTTGTAAGAGAATCAGTGGCAAGAGGGGTGTTTTAGAGTAAAAAATCAGAAAAGGGTGATGTAAGAGTGGGACGGCACATTGGGGCTATCGTGTATTGCCAGTGAAGGAGTTTGACCGAGATCAAAGACACTGAGGTCGCTGTTGCCAAAAAAAATTTCTTTCTGTTGCTACTTCTATTTCCGGTCAGAAAAAATGGACTCTTTGCTATCTCAGTGCCAAAATTGTTACAATTAATTTCTGTGAGCGAGTTCTAAGACCCTTTCTGAGTTTGTTTTTTTTTTCCCCTTGACTGCAAGACACAAGTATTGTGTTACCACAGTATGTTATAGTCTAGAAAGAAATCCTGTAGCAAATTCTGAGAGTTTGTTGTGCTAGATTAACCATTTGACATTTGTGAAGTTAATACACCCTGTCTTTATGATGCTTGCAGGGCAAAGGCAAAGGGCCAATCCCAGGCAGCAGCAAAGAAAGTTTCTAGCATTTGATTCATACCTCTTTTCATGAATATTTTATCTACATTCTTTTTGTCCCAAATGTTTTAAATAAAATGGACAAAAGTAATTATTTTTGCCTGCTTAATTATGCTTGTTTTAAGAGGGATTATGATTAGTGAGAGTGATTTTCTGAAAGGTTGAAGTAGGCAGTTCTGAGGCTTCAAATTCGGTAGTCAAATTTGAGGAAAATGTTAAAAATTTCTGTTTTGTGTCCAGTTGCTCTGACAATGCCACCATATTGGCTTTTGTGCCTCAAAAATTAGCCCTTTTCTAATAACTTTTAGAAATATTTGTGTCAGATGTATTTCTCAATTTTCCCTCAAGTATCCAATTTTCCTGTAAAACTTAAGAAAATTCAGCAAGGGATAAAAAGGAAATGAAAAATTTGTGCAAAATTACTGTACTGAAAAAAATAAGATTTTTATTTCAGGATGCTTAAGTTTAAGTAGAATGCCTGAACAGATAAGCGATTTTGTTTTGCCAGGTTAACCCTTTGATCTTTGTGAAGTTAATACACTCTGTCTTTAATTTATGCTTGCAGGGGAAAGGTCCAGCACCACCAGGCAGCAGCAAAGTAAGTTTCTAGCATTTATTTCATACCTCTTCTAATGAAATTTTTCATTTTTTTTTTTTTTTGTCTCAAATGTTTCAGATGGAATGGAGAAAAGTGATTTTTTCCCTTGTTTATTTTATTTCTCAGTTTCCTCCCAAATATCCAATTTTCCTTAAAAAATGTTGAGAAAATTCAGAAAGAGATAAAAGGAAATGAAAAGTAATGTTTAATATTACAGTATTGTTTATTGTGCTTGTTTTAAGAGGGATTGTGGGTCCTGAGAATGATTTTTTGAAAGCTTGAAATAGAAATTCTGAAGCTTCAAATTCGGTATTTAAAGTAGAGGAAAAATGTTAAAAATTTTTGTTTTGCGTCAGTTTTGTGGTTAATACGTACGCTCTATCTTTATCCCTGCGACGTCAGGCAACAGCAAAGTAAGTTTCTAGCATTAGGTTCATACTTCATCCTGATCCTGATAGACACTGCTCTGCATGTTTTCTTATACTGGATAAGTGCCAAGAGACTGTTGTCACAGAGCTGATTATGCTTTATATCTGCCATGACCATAGTGACAAGCACATCTCTTCATAAATTATTTTTGCGATGCTTATCATAGGCAACGTGATAGAAAATCAATTGCAGTAAAAAGTGAAGTGATCTTGTCGTAAAGGAAATAACAATCGTTTATTGTTGTCAACTAAATTGCTTCCCTTCCTTAGGTAGATGTAAAACAGGCATTGGACAAGATATCTCATAATTTGAAACATTTTCAAAGAAAAATTCTGTTTGATGGCACCCATCGTCCACTAAGTTTCGTGGCTGAAACCACTGGATGGTGAGGCTGTCTGACAGGCTTAAAGAGTTTTTAACAAAAAAAAAAAAAAAGGCTTAAGAAAAATGGTGAAAACACATTTTGAGCAAATTGCAATTTAATTTTTTATAGTTTCTGTACTGTCTCCTCCTGGTGCTATTTTGGGGCTTAAAGCAAATGCTTTTGGTGTGAGCATTGTTCTCATTTCAGAAGTTAGTGTTTCAATATAGCGAGAACCAGATTATATTACCGTGACCCTGTATCTTGTATGCCTAGCAATGGGAAGTAGTTTGGTTGATGATAGGATGACTTGGTGTCAACTGGAGATCGTTGTGCTCAGTCCTATTTCTTCCCTTTACCAGTCAAAAGAGGGACTGAACTAGTAGTGCAAAGAGCAAAAAAATCACGTTTTGCGCCCTTTGCTTGAAACATACCCTGTGAAAAATTAAAGAAAAATTATTGTGTAAAGAGAATGTGTTTTTCTAATTGTAATTTTATCAAATTTTTTGGCGATCAATTTTTCAAATGACAAAAAGTATAAGGATATTTTCCTCTTTACACTGCTTGCTAAACGCCTCTTGGTCTGACAAAGGAAAGTAATATTGTGGTCAAAATGATCTCCCCTTACACAAATCCCTCTTTTGGAAAGAGCAGATAATCTGCGAAACGATCTCCCATTATACTCTTTCCCTTGCTTTCCTTTGAAATTCAGTTCCACATCAAACCTCATTCCCTCTTTCACAAGTATTTTTTTTTTTTTCTTCCTTTGTGTGTTTTCATAAGGGCTTATAACTTCATACTCATTCAACTGAACAGAAAAACAGATTCACAGGGGCGATATTAATTTCTTTCATTGACCATCACTTCTTTTCTACATTGCAGCGTCCATCACCAGAGCCTCTGGCTGTGCCAAGCCCTTCAAAGCGGCAAAGAATGGCAGAGGTAAGTGTAGTTATTTTCTCTCTGTTCCAGTTCTTAACTTCTTCACCGTCCAGTTCTGAATATGAATGCTCATTGTGTCTTTTCTGTGTTAAAATCAGTCAGATTTGGCTGACTACTCACAAACTAAACATCTTTGTTACTGGCAGCATTTTTGTTTACTGTGAAGAAGTTTGTGGCCGTCAAATCTAAATGTTTCCATTGATGTACTAGAATTCTATCATTTGTGGAGGCTGTCTACAATATGGCCTTATTGTGATTTATAAGATGTTTTTCTTGCATTTCCTGAGATTTAGCATACATGACCCTACCATCTGTCTTCATTTCTTCATTGCAATGATGAGGTTTTAGTGAGTCCTATAGTAGACAGCGTGTTCAGCTTTGAAGAAATTTAGGATTACCAGCACACTTTTTTTTCATTGATTATACAAGAACTAGCGACTGAGGCAATGTGGTACACACAGGCAGCAGGATTTGGATATTAAGGAGTTTTTTTTTTTTAAGGGGGGGGGGGTGCGCATCCTGGAGGTGATTTTTTTTATTACTAAAGTTACGTTATTTTAACCTTTTCCATCGTGTTCAGCATGTTCAAATTAGAGGAAAACAGTAAAAAAAAGTTGACTTTTTCATACGGTTGCCATGGCAGCGCCGCCAT
>JBCAUA010411094.1:0-17982 GCA_038406235.1 Peronia verruculata | reverse complement strand
ACAGGTAACCTGCCCGGCTCATAGCCTGAGGGCTAATCTCTCAGCCTGGGTCAAACTGGCCATTAACTAAGTGCTCCGCTTGGAACTGCTGTGTGAGTGATGTACTTTACTCCACAAGTATATTTGTGAAACTAAGTGAAAAATGATCAGTATTATGGTGAACAATATCAGTTTGTAAAGAAACAGCTAGAACCAATATTACAAATGGCATAAAATTAATTTCAGTTTGAGTATTTTGATCATGACTTGCTTAAACATTCTGTTTTTTAAAACAAATTATGAAATAACAGAGGAACTGAACCACTCATTCCATCCTCCTGATAAGTGTGCTATTTATTAACCTCCAAGTCAACACAAATTTCACTTCTTACAACTTACCTCCTTCCTATGAAGGAGGCAAGTTGTCAGAAGTGAAATTTCTACACAAAGTATTAGTTCTGCATCTGTCTGTGATAAGCCATAGCGAACAACTGGATCTCATGTAAACAGCTGCCCTCAGATGGCCGAAAGGTCAATACAGACAAATTGAAAACAACTGCTTCAATTCTCCTTTTCTTCACCAAGATGAGCATGCCTATGTATGTGTGTAAACAGGTCCCACTTTTGCATTAATAAAATGAAAATATTTCAGTGTTTGTATGAACTGATTATGGAATGTAACACAATGTGTAAACACAAAAAAAGAAATGAACGATGAAGGAAAAAATAGAGAAAAATTAAATTTGACTAACATGGCAATTGCATAAGACGATATGCACTGTAAAAAATTGGATTTAAAAAAACATTATTGTATACATATAAAAAGTATTACAGATGGGAAATGTGACATGATGATTTAAAGTGAACGAAATACATGAAAATTAAGTGTGTTTCTTGTACTTCATTGTGACACCAAAAATATGAACTGCCTAGTTCCTTGACACCAATTTCACAAAACAATCTTCTTTTTCAGTTTCCATCTCAGGAGTAGGACAATTTAAAATCTTGACCTACCCACCATATATAAATCAAACACAGTATAGAAGAAATAAAGAAATTGTGTAGAAGTATAGTGGAACCATGTTTAACAACACCGGGAATAATGACAACAACAAAATTTCAAATCTCCATTTCTCTTACTACACTTGCTGTATAACAACTTTTTTGAATAATGACAACTGAAAATCAAAATTTTTGGTAATAACCTGCAAGGTTATCACCAATTTTATAGCCACTTTACCTAGCACAGCCATGCAGCCCACCAGCTCTATGCTGTCACTCTACCTGCCTACCTTCTATTGCCTGCTTTGAGGCCATTTCTCCTACAGCATGCTTTCTTTTGTTAGCCTAAAATAGAACAATACAATGTTACATCGCTGAGTAACTGACAGTAATATTGGTAGCATAATAGGCTTGCTGAACATGTGCATAGGATATGTATGATACATGCTGTGAGTACATTCATTGTGTCAACATGTCTCTGGTCAGTCTATTTGCATTTGTTTGGAGACTCTTTGCTTCTATGTCTAGAAACATACTAGTGAACCCTAATCTATCAACCTCTGGATACAAATATCTCATTTTTGTGTCTATTATGGCCATTGTCAACAAAAGGAAATAAAACAACATTGACCAGAAAGTTCCCATGTCATGTGTGCCACTTAAGTAGGCTTACCGAAACAGGATGTAACCATTCAAAAACCATATACATTGCATAACACTATTTTTGTCCCTTATAAATATCACTGAAACAAACCTTCTCTCTTCACTGGTATAATGAGACATCACAACTAAAGAGAGGCTTTTGTCAGCATATTGACTGTTGCTACTCAGGAGTTTCACTGTACATAATTAAAATTTTTAAAAACAAAGAGAAAAACAATGCAGTATCTGTAAAATTGCCTGATCACAATTTAAAGCAGGAAACTAGGCACAATGCAACTAACATAAAAATATTTGATCACAATTAAAAGAATTCTATATCATTAAATAATTTTCCCCAATTTTTTATCATCTATCATGTTTTCTTGTCACAATTTTGGGGTTTTTTGCTCGTCTTCCACCAGTTCTGTGAGGCCTCCAAGCCTGACACGATATGTCCGCTGGCCCCACTTGATATAGTGTGGATTGATTATGGCTAGAATAAACACACAGGTGGAGGTGAGCTCTCTCACTACCCAAGCTATCAAATAGCTGGCTTTGGAAAACAACAGTGGACGATTCTGGAAGGAAATATAAGAAAACAAGAAGGGCATAATCAATGCTACTGTTGTAAATATCGCAAAATATCACAAAATCATAAAATTTTGAGGAAAAACATCTTATGTATTCTGACTGAATTAAAAACTTTGATCTCCTCTACAAAATTAACACAGAACAGTTCATGAGGATTCTTATTACCTGTGCAATCTTTTCCTTTTTTTTTCTTGTCTAAAAAAATTAGTATAACACTACGACAACCTTCCTTCTTTTCCCTCATAGGATGAAATATCTCTTGATTACATCGAATTGGGTGTGCATGACATTTCCTGATCTTTTTCAGCATACCAAAATACAAGATTGTAGTGTCATTCACTTTCAGTGGCAGGATTACACATTTGTGGAATAAGTCTCTCGTGCATGACAAATTTAAATTTCATGAATCTGACTCATAAGTCCTGGCTGCCTATGGGCCAGGTGATTGTTATGGTGCTGATGGAAGCTGACGTATTCACAGGTAAATGTACATACCTCTTGCAACTTGACTGTAGGATTGAATTAATTAAATTTTTCATGTCACATCATATCGTCAACTTTTGTCTAAAAAACTAGTCTGCAAGGCAGAAGACATGGATGTAGATAATATCATCCACTGTTCTCATGGGAGCTACAAATAGTGGATCTGACCTGATATATCTATCACACTGGTGTGTGAGTTCAAATTCGAGTATCTGAATATCTGGGTCAAATCAACTTTTTCATTTACTGATACACAGAAACAGATTCTGTATCTTCCTATTTTGATTTGGCATCGCTACTTCAATATTTGACGATCTTTCCTCAATAAAGTAAATACCTCTCTGGCTATTTTCAATCCCTACTTCATTTCTTTTAATGAAAAACACAGCGTGTGCATGATTTTCTTAGATGCTAGGTTGTAAATCCAAATGGAATACAACAGCTCAGTGTGTCTCTCACCTGAACAAACTTTAACTCTATGTAGTCCAGAATCAACCATGAGAAGACATGAAGGATGAAGAAGATGTAAGGATTGATGGAGAGGAGGTGATGTAAGGCCCATGCAGTCCAGATGCCCAGTGGGAAACAGTCGGTGGCAGGCTCTAGAACTGTCACTGCTGTCATCATATTCAGTCTCAATTTTACCCACCTGTGTTACAAAAAGACAAAAAACTACTTGTTCCAGCAGAATATTCAGTGATGATGGAAGTGAGCCAAAACATCAAATTTCATGAAAACTGCTAATCTATTCAAAGCATGAGGGAAAAACAACCAATAGGTTTCAGCACTGCAGCGAGGATGAACAGATAGTGCGGGCCATCAAGTACACATTCATTTCTGTAACTGAGAGTCATGGGGCCAGAATGGGTGGTTATAAACAATTACAAATTTTGTTTTGTCACAGTCATATTTCTTCCACTTCTGGCACTAATGTTTGATATTTAAACGATGTTGCACATCATGGCATGTTATATCTGTCACTTTTCATTTCATAGATCTGAAGACATTTTTTTTTTTACACTGAGGAAAATTTTGCTGGATAATTTTTTAAAAACTACCCGTCTTGTATTTATGCTGGGAGCATTCATATACCCTATAGTGTACATCATTTTATTTGATCCAATCCTACACTTTCAGTCATTTCCCCAAAACCAGGAGTCTACTCATACAGTGGAGTCAAAATAATATAAACTCTTCTAAATCGAATTTCTGTTCAATTCGAATATTCCAGGAAGATATAGTTTTTTTTTCCCTTCTATGTCCTTAGTAAAAATAATCTCCTTAATTCGAACTAAGTCTCATAATTTGAATTTGTGAATTCGAAGTTTTCACAGCACTAATGAATATCCGAAATTTACTTGTTCAATAGTCTGTGTTGTTTCACCCACCCATTCTCCACTACCAGTGTTCCACAAAGCATGAGTTGACATCTAGATCTACCAGTGTTTCAACAAAGAACGATGCACTATCGATAAATACATGACATCATCACACCATGTTGTACATGCAAAGGACAAAGACTGACTAGTGACCACACACAGAGGCCAGGCCTTGTATGACCGACCTATAAAAGTAAACTCCGTCTCAAGAGACTGACCATCGGTTTCAAAACAACCATGAATGAATAGTATGACAATGGATAGGCCTACAATGGGTAGGCCTAATATAATAATAGCTCCATGGGGCGACCACACCTGACACTATTGACAGCAAGATGGTTGATTTCAGTACACATACAGTGGAATCCACTTAAGATAAACTCACTTAAGATAAAATCTCAGTTAATATAAACTTCCTTTGTGGTCCCGATTTTTTTCTATGTGACTCAAACTCAGAAGTATACTATAAGCCAAAGTCGAGCCCACATGTACTGCCTGCCACCTTGAAGATGTAAAAGGGCAATGTGTGCGGAAAGGGATTGGGTAGGGGGAGGGGAGTGTAGGGGAGGGCAATGCCTACAATCTCAGAACACAGCAGTGAGACCCAATTGATGATTAGTGTGGCCTCCCTTACTTTCCACCACCTCTCATGTGCGTGTCAGCACACAGTGAGTGCCACCGCCTCTCCTTTCTCAATCCCAAACGAGTGGTGGACCTACTATACAAACAAGTGTAGTTTCGCTCTTTTCTTTTGCTACGCTTCACCACTGGCCATTGAACCTATCTCTATGCAAAATCTTTGTCACGACTTTTGCTTTTGTGATGGACCACGCAGTTTATAAACAGGGGAGGCTACTGTGTATATTATCCATCTCTTGTTCTTATGTGAGAGATTTTTTCTCTTGAAAATGGTTAAGATAAACCTTGCTTAAAACAAACTTTTGACTCGGTCCCAAGAGGTTTATCTTAAGCCACTGTATAGTAAACGTGCTCCCCCTTTCTAAACCCATTGTTGCTGTCTTTGACTAATTCTAGCATGAGGCTAGTGAAACACACCAGTAAATGTCAACTTTCATTGAACAGATGCGATCGTACTGACCAACACACTAGGTCTCCATTGTAGTTTGTAGATCTAGATCCACACTTTGCATTCTTTAGATCTAATTCAGATCCCTTTACATTTAAATATCAAGATCCAACCTGTTGAAAAGAAACTCTTTATAGAGATGAAAATAAAATTGTTGATCAGAAACACACACTAAAAGAACTAGATCTAGATCTAGTTAAACTTTTGGGAGTTTTAACATCAAGGGAAGTAGCTATGTAACACTAGTGGTAGTTATTTCATTTGACCATAATGAAATTCGAACTTGCTCAATTCAAAGTTATTTCTCTTTCCCTTCCAGTTCAATTTTAAGAGGATTCTACTGTATTTCACTCTCACAGCCATTTCACTGGCTGGGAGTGCTTCCCAAAATCTGTTTGAAAACTACAGTCGAATCAATTTTGGCACCATGTTTGGTTACAAAAAATGTGTTATTGTGCTTTAATTATGACAAAAACATGGCTTTATAAGAACTAGCCATAATATCAGCAGACTGAGACTGTTAATCTAGATCTAGTCAAATAAATCTATAAATAGATAAGGTTTAAAAAATCGAAAACAGGGATACTCTACAATTGATGAGGATATCATATTTGAAAGCAGGTTATGTTCATTTTCAGTGGTTAGAGGAGATCTAGAATGGCAGGAGGATAATTGTGTCAACAGTGCATTCTAATTATATTACTTGTAAACATATTCAACATTATTTGATTTGTTGCTTTTCATATCTCAAGAAATGGAAACTGAAAGCATATTGTAAAAATAAAATGGTTTCTAAGTAAATTAATGGAATTCTCATAGTTAAAAATAAAAGACTGGTGTATCATTTGTAAAAATTTGATGATTATAAATTTAAATAACTTTGAAATTTTCAATGCAGTGCATATTACGTTGAAAAATAGCTATTAGAACCACCATACAGATCCTAAGACCGCAAGGAAGAAGGATAATGGACACACCTAAGATCTGGAAAAGGTACTGCGACTATGGTTTGAGGAATAATTGTTTATGAAAAGACTTGCTAAAATTGTCTCAAGACTAGGGTGTTTGGAGATCTCTGGAAATGCTGACAGATAATAATATTTTGATGACGACAATGATGACATTATATTATTCCAGATGATTACTTTTCTGAGCATAATGGCATCTGATTTAAAATTATTCAACTCTTAACTGATATGTCAGACATCTAACAGACATAAAGACTTCAAACTAATGTTTCAAAACAGTAAATTTTTTTATTTGTTCATGAGGCACTGAATTTTAGAACATAAACTCTATATTGTTTACACAGTCATAGTCTCCAAGATTTCCACAATACAAACCAACAAAACTGGTATGAAACAAAAAACTACTGTGAGAAAAATATATCAGTCTCCAGTATTTAATGAACAGCAAACTATTGAAAGAGATTTGTAATTACTGTATTTACCTGACCATTCTGTCCACAAAGCGACACACTGTTGTATGACCCACATTCTGTCTGGCAGGGATGGATGACATTATTGCATGACCGCTGCGAAATTAAACACACCAGTTTAGCCAGAGTGCAATAAACAAGAATTTGTTGGACAAGCTATCAATGTTATTAATATGGTACATTCAAACACATTTCAAAACTTCTAATTATGCCTAACCTAAACTGGAGTGAATTCCTGACTCATGGTTTAATTTCAGCCTACCCACATACTGCAATCAGTGGAAAAAATTTAACATTACAATTCTTTCATCAAAAATATGACTTTAAAAAACACAGGATCTGTCTTTTCATTTACACTACAAAACTGGGATGAAAACAATTACAAACTTGAAGAATAATAACAGCATATATCCTGTCATTAAAGTATCACTTTACCTTTCATGCAATGCATGTGTCAGGAAAAAATCCTCTGCTAAGTACCGACCATACCAAGCCAAGCCATTAGCCTGGTCCAGCAAAGCTTTTTTAAACATATAGGACATGCCCGTCACACAGCAAATACCCAGCATGTTAAAGGCTATATAAAATCTGGCCATGGCAGATCCAAAGTAGATCTGTGGGAAGAGAAAAACATTAGATAAAATTAAAAACAATTATTTGCCTGATTCGAGTGAAAAAATAATTCATCCTCAATTCTGGTAAAAAAGTAATGAAATAAAAAAATTAAATGTTTTCCTTTGTGTTGAAAGTAATCTTTTTTCTCTAACACCTTGAAACACATATCTATTCATATGTATATTTTTCCAATTAATGCATCTATGGATCTGTGATCATTCTGGGTGCTAAGAACTGTCTTTATAAGTTGTTGGATGGCAACGATATCAAGATCAATCAAGAATTGGATTACTGTAAATAGCATAATGGCATCTGAGTCTCTGGTAAATATTGTATCAGAAACAAACCTATCAGTCTGAGCCTCAAAAAAATAGTTTTGAGAGAATGGCTTCATATAGCATAACTGGATGAGACCTTACACAATCTAGCTCCCTTATCCACACACTCTAACATCTTTTTGCAAGCAACTGGGCATAAATGAGGACAGATGAGGAATAGATTACTTTATGTAAGTCCCTTCTATAAGCAACCATGATAGAGAAGCTGTGTCAAAATGGATAATGTTTACATGGGTCTACAATAAATTAACATACACGTGTCCTCATCACCAGATGGGATGTCAGAATATTCCAATAACTGTCAACAGTAGCTAAAATCATTATCCTCACCTTCTCAACAGATGATCCAAAACCTGGGCTGTCAGTAGTGAATGGAATTTGATGGACTAAGGCAACATGGGACTTTTGAAGTTTGCCAGCCAAATCAAAGATGATTTCATCAGAAGCTACAGTAAGAATGTCAAGAAAAAAAAGTTTTAGGTAAGGAGTGGGCGCTGACGAGAGTTTTAGTCTATTCTGAGAAAGAAATTACGTTGCAGAACTATTACAGCAACTGTCAATGCATAATTCAAATTTCTTTTATTTCTCCTTTCAAGTACAGCAAATAAAAATATCAGACAATTTTAGTTTGAAAAAAAAAAAAAACAAATGCAAAAAAACAACAATACTCATACACTGAGATAGACTTGGCACAAATAAAATACATTCTCAGTGCATATCTCCCTTTAGTAAAATCTTGATATGCACCTAGTGTAAAGGTAAACATAAGAAATAGCTCTCAGCATCATCAAAGCATTATCATTATCACTCAAAAAAACCTGAAGGCACAATCAGCTTCTCAATTTAATGCCATCTAGTTTCCCAGAAGGTTGCAAAATATTTAACTTTCGTTTCACATAAATATTCTTTTTTTTAAATTAAAATTTTTAAATATGTCTCGCAGCCAGTCAGAATGAGAAGTAGATCTATGTCGATTTTTCACCACATGGGGTTTTTGGTATGTGAAAGCTTATTCTTCTCTTTCAGACGGTGAAAAAGTGTTTAGATAGTTCTATTCTAGCCAGAAATAGTGCAGTTTACAGAGACAAAGGGGAACCCCTCAGCAGTGACAGAAATTCTGAGAAAAACGAGTATAATTAAATTTTTAAAAAATTGATATTTGACCCCCCCAATCAAAGCCCAATTTCTTGGTTCTAGCCCAGCAACTTACGCCTCATTTTGACTGGCCCTGAGACATTTTTCCAGCTCAATCTCACCTTCAATTCGGCTGGAACTTATCCAGACATACTCATACTGCGCTGCCTCATATGCAGGAGCCATATTCTGGACCATGGGATTCACAACATTCTTTATGCCTCCTGTTGAACCACATTATATCATTTGAATTGTAAAAAAATCCTTGAAATATTTAGATGTTGACTTGGGAGCAATAGCAGTGTTGAGCATTCTTATATTTAGTGCCAGTCATGAAAAAAAAAATGATGAATAGCATGATTACAGAGAGTGGGCACTGTGGCAATAAAGTGCTGGATCAGATGTAACACAAAATCACTGGTTCTTCAAGATAACAGGAATGATATAAAGCACTATTGTGAAATGTGCCAGTAGTGTGACAACAGTTCTCCAATGTCTAGGTACCAGGGATTAAACACTGTCAGAAAAAATGTCAGCAACAAATACAAACATGCTATTCTGTCAAGATGACAAAGATCTAGAGACTGGGTATTGCTGTAAAAAGTGACTATCCAGAGGCACACAATATCGCTAAGCTAGCAAGATGAAGGGATTTACTGCTCTGGTAATTAATCATTTCCAGTCATGAACACAAATGTGCCAGTTGTCAAGACAACAGAGACAGGGCAATGTTGTAAAAAGTGTGTCTGAAAACAAACCAATCTGTCAAGGTGACAGATCTGGGCAATGTGTTAATAGTGCTATTCACGAACACAAACTCACTAGTCTGTCTAGTCTATCAAAAGATGACATTGATTTGGCACAGTTGTAAAAGTGTACCAGTCCTGAACATGAACCCATTAGTCTGTCACGAGAGCACAGTTGTGAAATGTTACCCACTAAGCCAACAGGATAAAAGGGATTGGGCCTTACTGTAATAAAAGAGCATCATGAACACCACCACATGAGGCTGACAAAATAGAAAGGAATGCAAGATCATAGCAAATAGGGCTAACATTCACACATGGCTTTTATGTACACACTGATGCTGACTGATGCTTATTCAAGCTGGAAAATTTGAAGCGGACCAGGAATGCAAACTGCCTGCCTCAGTTTTTTTTTTTTTCTAATCAGTATTTCTCTCAACGAGTACTTTGTTCAGGCATCCAGTTTTTTTTTTAATGAAAATTAGCAAACACATAATTACAAATCCATCATGAAAGACAAAATGTGCTGCAAAAAAATGAAATGCATAAAACACATCTTGCATAATACTTAGGAAGGAATACAGGTTCTGAAGTGCTTTTTCTGAATGCTTGAGATAGAGACTTTCTTAAGCTCCAGATTCAGATTCAGTATGCTCAACTTGGAGAAAAGTGTGGACATTTTTTGTTTTGTGTTCAGTTACCATGACAATTCAATATTGGATTTTGTGTCTTAAAATTTAGCTATTTTCTAAAGCCTAAGGCTCCTGGAATTTTTAATCTAACCATTTCAAAGTTTGCACATGAATAAAACATAGCTATACAACAGATAACATCCATTTCTTTTTTGTTTGTATGTCATACAATATCCGTCAAAAAGTTTTGAAATACAGAAGTTGATGGATGGGCATATTTTTCAATTTTCACCATAAATTAAATTTTCCTTCAAAAACATGAATAAAATTCAGTAAATGGGATGTAGATTAATTATTCAAACACACACACTTTACCAAGAATATCTATAATTCAAAATCTGAAGTCAATTGATTCAGGAATAAAACAGACCTTACAACAAAAAGTGAAAAAAACAAACAAACAAACAAACAAACACACACACACATTTTGACAAGACTGCAATTGATTTTTCTTATCTGTTCTATGCAGTCTCCTAATGGTACTGCGCTGGTGCTGTTTTGAGGCATATAGCTAATGTTTCTGGCTCCAGCCATTATTTTTCTCATATCAGAAATGGCCAATGTGTCAAAAAATAGCAAACATCTGATTGCAATCTTTTGATCCCAAAACTTCATTTGAAGGACCTGCACATTCCCTTAAGTAAAAAGATAAGACAAATTTTATTTTCCACTGCGACAGCATGTAAGCTAACTATTTGTTAACAGCTCACCTATGAATATCTTAACATCGACATGAGGGTAGCGCTCATGCAATCTATTGACCACTGGGATAGCACTGTCTTGGTCGTCATGGAAACAAAATAAGAGCTCAAACTGAAAAAAAAAAAAAAAAGACAAGAATACACAAAAGAGTTAAATTTACTCCACTTCTCATGCTATGTGAAATACATAGAATCTCTAAAAGATGGCACTTATTTTCATTCCAACTACTCCAAATTATCACCACGAATGATGTTTGAGCAAGGTGCATGTAATCCTATAATTAAATATCTGATATTATACTAACTAACATCTGATTGTGATTGTTCCCTCAGACAATGTAATTTTACTGGATAACTGTATGGGACCAGGGAATGAGATCCTTTGCCATTTAGTACTTTTCATTTCAACATCAACTAAATGTCCAACTGGAATTTAACTTCTATTATGAACTATCCCTTGTAAGATTCTATGACTCCATAATTTACTTGATCATTATTCCAGTCTCCTTGCATTTAATCAGAAATATAAGCGCCCGCGCACATACAATCTGGCGCCAAACCCAATCCACCGCAAGTGGTGCCAGCCAGTGATAGAACACACTTTCCGCACGACCAACTCAGATTGGGTTAGGCAACATGCTTGGTGAGCCAGCCTCCCAAGATTGGCGGATTTCAGGATAGCGCAGGACAGTAAAAATTTTGGCACCAGATTGGCAGCGATCTCCCCGATTCCAACAAAAATCTTTAAATTTGTGTTGCTGTCATGATGGGTTGTTAGGATAGTACTTAAATTAATAATACTTAATGATTAATAACTCAAACCATTTTTTTCAATGTGGATTAGAGCACATATGGTCAACACAAAATGAATAGCAAAAGGTACCAGCCGTCAATCGCCTCCCCTTGCGCACTTACACGGTTAGCACGGCAGAGACAACGGATCAGTGGTCAAGTGTGTTTAGATCACAGCACAAATTTAGGCATTTCTGATTAATATTTTCATGAGATAATTACATATACTATGTAATACAAGGTGCACTACAATTTGAGTGAAAACACCATTTCACCTAATTTTGGAGTTACACTGTTAGAGCCCGACATCGACGATACATATATATTACATGAATCTTTGACCATTCAAAATGAGGCTGGTATTCATAAATTATGCATTTATTATGCCATCCAGGTGTTGCCATGTTAATGCTTCATCTACAAAGACTCAGAAATATGTTGATTTTTACCCCATAAAGAAACAACAACAAACCTTTGGATATGTCAGCCTAAAGTGACTCTCTAAATTGAACTCCAACAATGGATCCATGCCCATCAAAGGCTTGATGATGGAAACACCTGGCACCACATCACCCAGCTCACTAGGGCTGGTCGGCTTGTGCAGGTACATTTTACTGAAAATATGATATGAAAAAGCTCATTTACAGCATGCCTGTTGAATCAAGCTAAATCTTTACAACTTGGACACTGCAGAAAACCCAAGAATTTAAAGTTAAAACTGCATTCTGCATTTGTCGGCACCAAGGAAGTGCTTGTCATTTTGTTGAATGTATTTCCATTTCAGAGTCCTGACGTGGCAGTTTTCAACTTGTGAAATAGAATTGTCTCAGTCACTGAAAACGGTTGTTAGTAAATTTGCACCTGAAATCAAAATAAATACAAAATGACAAATATTAACTCCTAGTGGAAAATTTGTCTTTAGTTTAGTGGATTGGGAATCATTACAAACAAAGCTAAGGATTTACTCTAACGAAAATGTGATATGTATGTGAAAAAGTAGCAAAGACATTGAGTGCCTTAATTTTTGTCTCTCTTCTTGTGAGAACAGCTAAGCCATTGCTTTTAAGTTGATTATGCATGAGGGTGAATGTATTTAATTTAAAGTTGTGTTGCAGAAACTGTGGATGGAGAGAATTATCTTTGAAGACAAAAAAAAAAAGCCTAATCCTATCCAATAATTTTATACTAAATCACAGGCATAGCTTAGCTCAGAAACCATTTCCCTCTGTTAGATAATGATAATGGTCATCGTAATCTCTGTTAGCAGCAGAGGCATTCAGTTTCAACCGAGTTGGCAAAATGTAAATTTTGACATAGAAAGGATATCCCAGAATCTCAATTCTGAAAGATCACGGTAGTGAATGTGTTAATATAAAGGCCTTTCCAAGAAATACATCAAGATGAGAGAGAAGAATAAATGTATTTTTTATCCCACTGTTCATTTATTCATCATATTCCACTGATCCAGGCAGAATCCCGGGGGCTTCAGTAAAGTGTCTCCAGTCAGCTCAATTCTGAGCAGTTCTCTTCAGTTGGCTTAACCAACATCCATCCTTCCAACACAGAGTGTCCACATTCCTCGCTAAGCACGCTACTCTTCCTTCCCTTCAAATGATGAAAGGAGTTAAAATGTAACTGACTTGTCACTGGTCTGGGCTCTTTCATTTCTGTGTCTTTTACCTGATGCATAAATACACTTAATATTCATATCTTTTTAAGAAACAGTTGATATTACTTGTCTGAGCATTTGTATGATTGTCATAATGATAAAGAACTCACCTGGCTATGACTCCCATGATGATAACAACCATCACGCAGGAATACAAGAGTAAACCTGTAGTGGCCACCACAAACAGCAGGAAGGACAGCAGACTAGCAGAGTCCAGCTCCCACATCTGAAAAAGCAAGAATAAAAAGCCATTAGTGCCTCAATGAACACAATAATGACAACAGAGAGCATTTATATAGCACTCATAGTACAGGCCACGCGTGATTCATAATCTATTACATGTATTATCCCCACACACTCAAAGGAAACACATACGTTCCTAACATTATACAATATGAGACGCGACACAATGAAATCAGGCGCTCGTCAAATTTTGAGTGTATGGAGTTATTGGTATCACTGTGAATATTATTCATTTCCCTTTCTGTGTCTCAAAAAATTATTGCTCTACCTTAAGTAGAAGTTGAGATATTGACAATTAAAGACGACGGGGGTGTAGGGGTGACCGGTTGCTGCAGCTGAATTTAGTGAGAAAATGGCCAATCACTTTTGTAAATCCTTCTTTACTTTTGTTAGGCTATGCCACTAAATTACAATTTTTGGGCCTTTACTCACCGCATTTTTAGATTGATGTAGAAGAGTTTGGTGAAGCAAAAAAGAATACATTAAAAATTCACTCACTGTTGAAAAACACGTGATTTCTCCGGTCGGCTCAGTTTGACGAGCGTCTGATTTCATCGTGTCACGTCTCATATATATTTTCTTATATTTTAACCAGGTGGGATGTCTCCCATGGAATGCCATCCTCGACATTCCAGGGGAGTCATCTCTTCTCTCTCTCTCTCTCTCCATGCTCCTGTCTTTTGTGCCGCTTTCTTTTCTCCCTTCTTGATGTGTAAATGTATCTTAACATGTTTGACAGCTGTTATCATGCTGATGTGTCGTTAAACCCGAAAACAACAACAACAATCAGGATTAAGCTAAGAAATATTTGTAAATTCTTTCCAAAGCACACATTTTCACAATCCATAAGGATTTGAATCTGGAACTTTTGATCCTGAACATTTCCTAGGCCACCTACCCAATGTATCTTCCTGTCTGTTCTTTTTTTTTTTTTTTAAATTATATATGTTGCCTTTCAATCATAACAAAGTAGGACTTCCTCAGCTTTAAGGGTTTGCCATGTCTCTAGTGAGAATAATTTTTGCAGTTAGATATTTCGAATTTGGAAATTTTGCCCAGACAACTGTGTCTCCACATACTCCACATGTTGGATTTTTAAACTGTCAAGGGTTCTTCAATACATACGTAATGTACACAGAGAACTTACGAAATAAATTCACCCTTATCTGAGAAGGCTAGATATCACATTTTACTACCTAAGAAGTCACAGGACCACTGAGCATTGAAAAAAAAAAGATGCCGGTTCTCATCTTCAAATCCTTCCCATTTTCTGTAGAGTATGTTAAACAGAGGTATTGTACATTCATATTCCTAACAATAAACATTTATAGGAGCGAAGATCTAAAATGCATGAAATCTTCTCTTGGGCTGAAACTGAATGGAGCCCAAGCAAGGGCACACTATGAAAAAAGCTGAAGAGGAAGACAAAAAAAAAAGAGAAACAAAAGAAAGAGAGCACCGAGGGATGGGTGGGAGGAGGGGAGAGAAAAAAAACAACAAACAAGACAGTACATATAAGGCATTTCTTCACAGCTGCGTTCAAGGCCAGGTAGAGGAAAAGGTCTTGATGGGGTGATTGTTCCTTTAACTTCTGTTCCCTTTTGTTTTCTTGGAGTTAAGTAAACAACTAGCGGGGGGGGGGGGTGTTGTTGTATAAGAAGCCAGTGATGGGAGTGGGAAAGGAGGAGGCGAGGCATAACAACATTCTGACAATTGCTGTGCGCACATTTTACCAGATACAGAAAAAAACAATACTTGGGCAACACAAAATAGATTAACAGATATGAATAAAAATGTATATAAAAATAAACTAATAAAATAACCAGACATGAAATAAATAAACAAAGAAGTATACAAACAGATAATGTAATACATACCTAAGTAACTAAAAACCAAATAAATAAATGGTCCTTTTATGACAATAATATATATAATTATATTGGGATCTATATGATACATATATTGGGATATTGGGAAACTCAAACATCCCAAATTTGTTTTGCAAGATTTGATCCGATAAACGAGAGTGGGGACAGGTCAATAGCATCTGTGTCGATCGATAGTTTGACAGTGTATCTTTTGTCATCTAGTGCCAACTGGTTCTTCAATATGCCATGCTAAAAATTATATTGATCGTTGCATAGATCCCGAAATCCCGAAGTTACTGTCACGAAAATAACAAAGTAAAGAAGCCGTCTTTGTGCTACAGGTCATCTCTGCACCTCGTTCTCCAATAAGATTTCACAATCTGCATTTCAGCTCTCAGAGCTATTCAAATTTTAATGATTAAACGAAGTACATGTATAGCAGTGAGACGAACTTATCTGCAGTTTATATCGCCAGCAGTACTGAAGCAACTAAGAACGCGTGCATGCGTGCGTGTGTAACTTAAATTTATGACGACTGTCTCCTCCAGTACCAGCGAGATGAACTTAGGAAGGCTCCACTGTCCATCAAGAAACGTTCCAAATGCCAAGTATCGTAACACATATACACCATTGCCCTCCAAAGGACCTTGCCCTCCAAAGGACTCCATACATCCATTTCTCACAGTTTGCAAAGAGTGTGCTAGGGTATATATCTAACTTTTCTTGATGCAAAGTCATATTACCAACCCATCCTCCATCCACCTCAAATAAGCATAACAATAAATGACTCGACAAAAAAAAAAAAAAAAGATCTTACAGTTGACTCCGATTGACACTGATTATTATGCATCACATGCATTACCCATGATGTTTGATTACAGAAAACTTTGTATAATCATAGAGGCTGTGGTCTTGACTGTTGATCAAGACAGAAAGGTGCTCACAATAGTCGGCCTTGTGCTGTCTTCCTCTACAATTTCTTCTATCTCGAAAGAGTGGCGTCACGCACCCAATGAGCGAGGAGGCCATCGAAGAGGTCGATTTTCCCCACATATCTCTCCAGTGATACATTTGAATGCTCAACATTTTCATTCAAGAGACAGAGCCCTGAATGGACGTTTGATCAAGCCCCCCCCCCCCCTTTCCGATACTTAACCCCATTCATTTTACATGTATTGTCACACTGTGGTGAACGGTCTGCCTTCGAAAGACCCATTGAAAGGTGGTAGACCCATGGGTAGACCCATTGAAAGGTGGACCTTACTACTGTGAACGGTACTGATGTTTTAGAGATGTGCATCGATTAAGAACGAAAGAGAGCAACCTTCGAATTCTAAATTACGTATCTAAATAAGAGAAACTGGATGGAAGCGGGTTAGATGGTGGACGACAAAGAGAGCCAGACACACAATACTATTGTTAATAAACTGGTTTGTCCATCCAGCAGTCAGCCTCGAGCCAGACATCAGACCACACAGTTGACCTGTTGTGCAGTGGACCAAGACTAACCACCTCATGGCCATATTTTAAAGTGTGCTTTCTAAATTCCGCATAACTTTACACTTGCTAACAACCAGGATTTAAAGTGTAGGAGCACTTATATATCGGAGATGCTAACTGGTTAGATCTCGATAATATTTTGTTAAATACATTTTTGAATAACCGAAACAAATAATAAAAGCCTCAAACTTCAACGCCCCTTTAACAGAGTGATCATTTCGTATCCGTAAATTAATCCAGCATTACATCTCTAAAACGTATTAAATTCTGTCGCGTCCTTAAAATAAACACAAAAATTGATAAATACGGCTCCCACAGTAACAGCGTACAGGAAGACCTACATTAGTCAATCTGCTCTCCTTCCTGAATTAGGCCCTTGGCAATTAACATCATGAAATTATACACGTAACTGCTGAGCTAAAATATACTGGCATTTATGCATCATTCATTCATTTAAGAACCCGCCCACATTCACTCACTCATTTACTCACTCACTCACTCTCTAATTATTCATAAAATATATATATATGTAGATATAATGAACCGGCAAGCAATGTTTTGCATTAGAAGGCAGGGATGGGAGAAGCCATGTAAAGACAGTCACATGAGACTGAGAGACACTCCAAACATGCACACAAATCCGTTTTTTCGAAAAGCTTTATTCTGCCATTCATCGATATAGCGTCATTCCACATCCTCTGCTTTTTCTCTCTCTCTCACTTTTTCTCTCTCTATCTCTCTCTTTTTGCCTGTCTTTCCCATTACTGAATCCTGGTCTCTCTTCTGTTCCGCACCTTCATTGATATGCATAGCCTCCAACAAGCGGCTCTCAGTTCTCTACAGAACGGCTAACCATTCTGAATAACTAACCAGCTCCTCCATCAACCTATCACGGGAAAATCGGAATATGGAAGCGTACTTCAAAAAAAAAAAAAAAATTGTTCCTTGAAAACTTTTCTTTCGAGAAAATCTAGATTTAGTAAAGGGATCTCCTTTTTTTTTCTTTTCTCCCATCCATCCATCCATCCATCCATCCATCCATCCATCCATCCATCCATCCATCCATCCATCCATCCATCCATC
>JBCAUA010410985.1:10000-17983 GCA_038406235.1 Peronia verruculata | reverse complement strand
AGAGAGAGACAGAGAGGAAATAAAGAGAGAGAGAGAGAGGAAAAAAGAGAGAGAGAGAGAGAGGAAAAAAAGAGAGAGAGAGAGAGAGGAAAAGAGAGAGATAGAGAGAGAGAGAGAGGAAAAGAGAGAGAGAGAGAGAGAAACGCTACGCCACCAAAAAAGGAGCAAACAAACAAACAGAACTCTCCACTGAGATTCCACGCCAACCCTAACGAGCTCGTTAACAGCCTGGGCTACACTGGCACCTATCATAATACCTATAGGCTTACGTGTTCAGGTATTGGCTGACCACACGTCTGTGGCCAGTCCCTGGAGCTGTCGCCATCGATCGATTATTGCTCCTGCCTTGAGCTGCTAATCACCGGTGCTAGCTAACCAGGAAACTCAAGAAAACCTGCTCACCTGGAGCAAAATCTGAGATACCAGTCTGTCAGAGAGGCCCATCTGCAGGCTAGGTCTGAATTAACGAGTTACTTCTTATTTTCTCAAAAGTATGCTTATTTTGATTGCTTTTGTATTATTTTGTGTCTTAACATGTCAAAAAGACCTACACACCTACTGCAAATTTGAGATACCAGTCTGTCCAAGAGGCTCACGTACAGGGTGGGTCAGAATTCATTACTCACTCATTAGGTATTTCTCCTTATAGTATGCCTATTTTATTGTTAATGTATTATTGTAGTATTCTATTTTTTGACATGCCTATATTGTTGCCCTTATCCTGCTTAAATTCACTTTTTTATCTCTTAATATGCTTAACCGTTATTATTATTATTATTTTTTTTTTTTTTAAATAAGAGATAAATTAATCTCACGGCACATTAAGAAATATAACTAACATTTGAGGCATTTTGGTCCACCTTGTTGATTACATGACCATTTTTTCACACATTCTGTATGATATTGTATAAGTGAATGTGGCTGAGTGCGTAGTTGAAGGCACAGTAATCTATCGACAGACAAGCACACATTGAGAATAATTTAAAATAAAATATAACATTTTACTGTTGCCAGATGGTTTTGATTTTTAATACTGCTATTACATTTTTTAAAAAATGTTACTGTTGTTGCTTTTGTTGTTGTTGTTGCCGTGAATCATTATCGCCATTTGGTCACTACATTTATTAATCGTTTCACGATTCTGCAAATGAGCCCCATAGTATCTTAACCTCATAAGTCACATAGTATACCTGTCTATGGTCAAAATATAATATTCTTAGTTCGAAATGGTGAAACATATCAAGCTACTGATTCTCCCAACGGTCCAGAAAAAGTTATTGAAACCCAACCAAGGACTCCGATAAAATAATGTCAGATACCAATGTCTTAATTCATCACGCAGAGCACTATTTGGTGTAGTCAGTCCTGTGAGAATGGTGGTTAGCTGTGACATTATCGTTAATCAATTCCAGGCTGTGTACTCATTAGTAAGTATGACACTCTTGGTACCAAGTCTTGGCTCATTATCAGACCCGGAAAATCCGGAACTATCGTCACCGGTAGAAAAACGAACTAACAGTTTCACACGTAATGAGTTGAGTTTGTTTGTTTGTTTGAGTTGGGGTTTAACGACACATCAGCACGATTACGGCTATATTGTGTCAAACAAGATAGATACGTTTACACGTCAAGAAGACGAGAGGAAAAAAAGCGGGACAGAAGACAGGAGCGAGGAGAGAGAGAAGAGATCTCTGCCATGGAATGTCGAAGATAGCTCTCCATGGGAGACACCCCACCGATTGCGGGTTTACGCCGCCTGCAGGTGGGAGCAGAGAACCTACTTATAAACCTCGGGCTCCCACGAGGGAACTGTGTTATGTGACAAGTCATGAATTTCGCGAATGAGCAAAATGCCAAAGAAACACATCGGACCCGAATGTAGCCATTGAAATCGGCGTTTCCCTCCCAGTTGTTTCTCCAAGAACTCGGTAAAAAATGCACATTTAAACACAGATCTATCAAGATTTATTCGTGAGGCCCAAACAAAGCTCTCTGAGGGACGATAGTTGTTTGTTTGTCTGTTTGTTTGTGTTGGGATTTAACGGCACCTCAGCACGACAAGGGCTATATTGTACCTATCACGGTGGGTACATTTACACGGAAATAATGAGGGATGATAAAACCACACCTATAAACTGTTAAGCTTTGAAACACGAAGCCTCTCTGCCACATATAAAATGAAACCCTTGTCCATGTGAAACCAACTGTTATTGGCACTGGAATTTCCTTGATCTGAAAAACATATCGAGATTGCATTCCCATTTAACCAAAATGAAACACTGCCTGCCATGTTAGTGACAAGTTAACTTGTGTGAACATGAACACCCGCGCGTGACATGAACACAAATCAACCTATCAAAACCACCTGAGCGATGTTTCATTTGAGCGACAGGGTCATTAATGTGATATTAAAAAGCGTTTTCGGGATACAGAGACAAAGTCAATCGAAAGGCAAAAATATGCTGGAATCAGTTTGCAAAATACATTTTGATGAAGCCGCGTCAGTAGTCACAGAAATGCATGTCTCTGAGGTAAAGTAGAAGGAAGATGCTTTGAATTGTGGTTGACGTATTTTATCGCAGTCCAGCTTTCACTGTTTTCTGATCTGTGAGGCACTCTGGCCATTGAAAGGGAAAGATTCTGATGGCCGAATGGTAGTCTGAAGGCAATACATGTAAATACGATGAGAACTAAACTTATGCGATTCCTTTCGTATGGAGCTGCGGTGACGTCAATGGCTGCACTGACAATTATACTGATCCTGATACAAATGCCGTTCTGGGCCGATCTATAGACTTTTTGCTTAGCGGCAAAAAAGTCCTTTATAGGAATCTTGTTTTGGGGGAGCTAATTTTCCTCTTTTTTCGTGACAGCACAGCAGCGCCTTTATGAGCGTAGACGGGATCCCTTAGCCAAAGACAACTCATAACAGATAGAAACAGGATTATTTTTATATTTATTAATTGTGCATATGCAGTAGTGAACGCGCTGAAGTCTTTCAATACAGTGAATGCCACTTCTATTGTTTCAATTCTATAAGCGAGCACATGGTTGCAGATTAGCTCCTCCACTGTCCAAAAACTTTCGTCTCAGTTTACAGTTTCATTTTTACAGTTTCATCTCACTAATACTCTGATGCCAAGGAATAACGATTAGGCTGTCACAACGTGATTCAGTATCGTGTATATTCTGAAGCTTCGGTCATTGACATGATGGGACCATTCACAACAGCAAAACATTAGAAGTGAAAAGTGTTGAAACGCCTTCCAACTATCTGAAATTCCTACGTAAGCCTATGGTGCCGTTTGGGCAGCCAGAAAGTCGAGTGGCACCTTTCAACGCCACTTATGTCGCCATGGATTTTGGAGCATTAAAAATACGTTACTGCTTGCACTATCGCCTTCTTTATTTCTGTTCTGATATGCTGTTAATCAATTATGAAACCGTCAAACAGGCCATACCTTCTATATGACGAAATAATTGCTTATGGTACTTCAGATATTTGTAGCAAATCGCGGCTAGACAATTTTCCTGGTAAGACTTGGGAAATTGTCATTGCTTGACCTTATCTATAAAATAATAGCTTTATATAGCGCCTACTTCCACACAAGCCCTATGCGCTTTACAACCTCTTACTACCGCGACAGAGCTAAATGAGACACTCAAAAAATGTTCTCAGCTTCCTGTGAAGCATATACAGCGACTGAAGGTTAGGCGCTCAAATTCTTGTCAGTCTAACAAAAACATTCTCGTGTCTTCAGTCAGGTAGCCATTTTGTCTTGGGTCATGTCAGGAAATTGTTTCTCCCATGAAAAAAAATGTCGGGACCAATAAGGACTCGAACTCGGAACTTTTGATCCCTAGTCCGACCTCCCACTTCTACTAGGCCACAAACGCCGCGAATATTATAATACGCTCCCGTATCTCTTAGATACGAGGTCTCTTGTCTATTTCTATGTCACAATATAGCCATGGTCGTGCTGATGTGCCGTTAAACCCCAACACACAAACAAACAAACAATCTCTATTTCTATGTATAGATATAAACTGTTTGACATCACATGTGTAAACACCGTGAACAGAATTCACGGCTACATTAAACCTACAAACTGATAGGTTTTGTTTTATCATTTAAAAAAAAAATGCTTTTTTAACAACGCATTAACAGGATTACGCCAATATTGCACAATACAGCGGCAAAAACTATGTTAATGGTATTCAGGGGGTTGAAAAAAAAAATTAGATAGCAAGAATAATGACTTGGAAAAAAAATATATATATAAAGCAATCGATTGTTATCAAAATCATATACTGTGCAGACATGCGATCACAGATTGCTAAAGGACGGGATGCTTGTGCTAAACACTGTGTACGTTTCTATGGCTTGTGGTCTAGGCGTCCCTATACCAGGCCAGACACCCGCGGTAGGCATTGAAGGCTGACTGTTTACATCATCAGATTTAAAACACCGTTTAAATAATCAGTAACAGGAGGCCAAATTGTTGACCTTAACAAAATTGTATTCATACAAGTCATAACTTGGCAAAAATGAGACACAAATTAATTTAAACAGATCAATGACATGGAAACATTCATCGGGTTCAAATGTGAGAAATATATCAGACATAATTTACAACAATAGTCAGATTAAGAAAATGTTGCCAAAACTGTGAGCACCATGCATGCTGAGTTCAACAAGAGTCACACGATCTGAGTTTCGTTCACCAAAGTTTCGTCGTCTCAGAATGAAAGTGTCCAAACTATGTTATAAAGTTGTTGCGGTTAAAACAGTTTTCAGCCAGCCTTCAAATGAATCCGGTCACCTGGCCTGTTTATAGGGACGCCTAGGGTCAATCCAATCTCATATATATAAAAAATAATATACAAAAATGTGACTGTCCGCACTTACTAATACCATTCTTGTTATTGTTTCCTAAAACAGACATGATGACAGAGAGAGCATTAGGCCTACTTCGTGACTCAGAATGACAGGGCAGAAAAACATTCAGCACAGTAAACGTGAGCGATTTGTGTGTGCGTGTCTGTTACACTAAGCCGGACCTTGTATACAACGTCTTGTTTAGCCTACATTCTTGTTTGAAACATATAACGTTGTCCACCCACGGGATAGGCCGTAGGTAACGACGAAATTTTGCACAGACGATGGTTCATAGGTCGAAAAGAACCACATGATTGTTGTTTTCAAAATGAGTTTATTATTGCTCTTGTATAACTTACGCTCCGTTGCAGAAGAAGAGCGGCTTTTTCAACTGCCCCAGACTAGTATACTAGTCTGTGAACTGCCCTGTTCGTTCTAATTATTAAAACGATATTCCTGTGTTTTAGCTGGAAAAGAATCGACCGTATATACAAAAAAATGACTGCGGACAAATTACACTGCCATATGTAGGCTATGCGCTCTCGAAAATCCAAATATCTGTAATGACAGTTTAATGTTAGAACGGCTACAAAATAACCAGCATTTTTCTCCCGTCGTAATAGAAATTAGAAACCAACAAGACAAGTAACAATAAATTTAAAACAAAAACAACAACAAAATCCTCTTTAGGGGGGCTGCTGTTCTCTATTTAGATACTTCAACATATTTTCTAATCAGGAATAAGTATAAGATTAGAAAATCCAAATCACCTATAACTACTTCAGTAGCGTCCTGTTCTCCTAGCATGGAAAAATTAACATATTTTTATATGATTGTTGTGGATAAAACGTCTGATTGAATCAAAGCCATTCTTAAACTGAGGAAAAATAAAGAGTGGTGTAAGGTGTTTCTTACCTGTTGACAGGAGAGCGACTGCTAGTAAAATCACAGCACCTGTTGTAGATCTGGACATATTTGTGTGTGCTATGAACTGCGATCCCCCAACTGCGTAGCTCAAAAAGGTAACACCAAATCTTATTGGACTGGCCCAGCGGCTTGTCTTGGTCTTATCTGTCGAATACACAATGGCATGCAGTATACAGTTTCATTCGTCATAGGCTTTTCATATGCATAGTATAGATCCGGATATGATGTCACTTAGATCCAGCAAGCCAGATATAGATTATCACATCATATATGCTACAAACAAAGAACTATTGTAGCTGGGGTATAACAACTAGCTGTACAATTCTAAAAATGAGTGTTTAGAAATCGTTCAGGCACTGTTTTAAATGTTTATTTCTATCCACCACAGCCGGACTGGCTACTCGGGAGTTTGGGAGTTTCCCGATGGGTCGGTGCGTCAGTGTGCCGGTGGGCCGGTAGGTCAGTAGGCCGGACGGTCGGAGAGAGAGAGAGAGAGAGAGAAGAAAAAGAAGAAGAAGTAGAAGGAGAAGAAGAACAGTAGGGTGAAACAAATTCTCCATGGCTTAAAAGTGCAAACTCCCGGGCCGATTTTTCGAGCCAGTCCGGCCCTGCTTGCATGTACCGGTGAATAACATACAGTTTGATGACAAAGCTAACAAACGTACATGTCTGTTCTTTTAAATGTAAGTTCAATAGTATTCCTAACACTAACATTAGTACATGGCTGTTCTTATACTTAAACGTGTAAGTTCTGCTACTCTAACAAGCGGTCACGTCTATTCTTATATAGTAACTGTAATAGACGCGCAAGTCTGTTCTTATAAATTTAAGTAACTCCAGTGGATATATATACATGTATATCTGTTCTTCTAAGTGTGAGTTCAATAGTTACTCTAACAGATGTACACGTTTATTTTTTATCAATGTAAGTTCAACAGTAACTCCAGCAGAAAAATATATGTCTGTTCTTCTAAACGTGAGTTCAAAAGCTACTCTAACAAATGTATACGTCTATTTTTCATAAATGTAAGTTCAACATTAACTCCAGCAGATGTACATGCCTGTTCTTATAAATGTAAGTTCAATAGTAACGTTAACTCAAGCGGTCGTACATGCCTGTTCTTATCATGGTAAGTTCACTAACAACCCCTTTCATGCAATATCTTTATATGAATGGGATCCAGTTTGTTGCAAATATTGGGCAGCAACATTGGTGTTTTATCAAACGTACCATTTATTGTGCTCGGCATGCACAAAAAAGCAAATGAGTAAATAGAAAATGAGAAATAAAGACGAGGAATAAAGATAACTTTATTTATAACAACACTGAAGTTTTAATCTCGATTATTCCTTACATCTGTACTTAGAAACTCAGCCGAGAAGGGGCATAAAAATACCAACATTACCAAAAATGGACGCATGTCAAACGGGATTTAAGATTGTCTTGTTCACAAATGCACTCATTCGGAATTTCCTTGTGATTGCGTGACGATTGATCGACATTGTGAGTCAGTATCTGATAGTGACATTTGGCTTAGGTTATTTGTTTACATCGTAGAATACACTTCACTGTAACCAATAGATTTGTTCAGACCATGCGAACGGCTGGAAATCCCCGTCTAATTTTGGTAGTATGTTTTCTGTCTAGCAAAGGGAAGTAATAAAGGACTGGTCACAACGATCTGCCATAATTTTCATACCCTTTGTTACTTTGAGAATCCGAACGAGTCCATTAGCAAAGACACAGCTCAAGGAAAAGCTGCCACCTCAAAGATGAGACTGACAGTACCGAACAAACACTTTAACCTGTTCACTACCATTGACATGGCAAAAAACAACAAAAATTTAGGGACCGGCGACAGATTACTGCCGGATCTCGTGGAGGAGCAGTGAAAAACATCAGTGAATATTCTATTTTTAGCAAATGGGGGGGGGGGGGGGTACAAAGTCGTACAAACAAACACATGGCCGGGGATTTCCAGATTTTTTGCTTGGTCGTATATGAACTGTTCACACACTAGGGGTCATTACATGGAAAGCTTATTAGTGCCATGACAAGGACAAGTGGATACATTGTATGACTTTCGGTGCATCTCAGTGAGGTATTTCAAGATTGGTCCCATGACCGAGGAAACATAGCTCACATGTGGCTTTGTTTATATGGTGTGATATCTCTG
>JBCAUA010410985.1:0-7500 GCA_038406235.1 Peronia verruculata | reverse complement strand
ATGCCATTCACTCAGCCACGACCAGAGACATGCTAAAATTAGCTAATTTTAGCATGTCACTGCCTCTCTGGCCACGACCGCTCCGAAAAATCTGGGAAGTCTTATCGTGTGGATAAAGGCAGATAAATAAAAACCATTTTACTACCGATATTAGGTTGTTTTTTTTTTTTTCTGTAAGGCTTTCAGTCCTAAGAGATAGGATTATCT
The DNA here is from genome assembly GCA_038406235.1 of Peronia verruculata. Classification (NCBI taxonomy): domain Eukaryota; kingdom Metazoa; phylum Mollusca; class Gastropoda; order Systellommatophora; family Onchidiidae; genus Peronia; species Peronia verruculata. The sequence goes on along the minus strand of JBCAUA010410985.1, from coordinate 7,293 downwards.
CGGCTTGTAGAAGTTGTCAATTTTTGCTGAGAAATTTTGTGGGTAGAAATTTGCAATTTTGGGAATTTTGCCCGCGTGACATTTTTTTCCATACTTCGAATGTCAAATCGGGGTCAGTGCTACGTAGTACGTCACGCAGTTGGGAAACCCGTTCCTAAAATGGCTGCCAATTTGTTTACATAGGAAGGTGCCTAGCTCTTGTTTTGGACTTGTTTGAGAACGCAAATCTGACGCCCACGTTTGCTCAAACGAAAGTAGATTCGAATTCGTAATATCCTCGATAGAGGTTCCTTCTTGTCAAGAGTTCAGAACTTTGAAGAAAAAGAGAATTTTGTCGTTGTCAACATGGAAAATCTATGGACTGACATCAGTAACACTACATTATCGTGTGAGTGTGATGGACGTTCGTGGACTGATTTTGCTCAATTAAAGGTAAGTTCTTGTTTTCTAAATAACTTTTCTAGATTCTACATTCTAGACCTAAACATCTAATAGCACCTTCAGTGACATTCATCTATGTTCAAACCTGTTTGAGTAGGAGTATAGTGATGAAAAATAAGCTCATCATAATATTGCACTTTTTAAAATACTAGACTAGATCCCAGACACACACACACACACACACACACACACAGCGTCATACTGTTTCTATTATGCAGTAGGCTAATATGTTATTTTGGTAGAGCCTCTACTAGAACTAGAGGTTTCTGGAGTGTAAAGTTTTGGATTAGGCCTATAGAGAAGAGATACACAGCTGTGTTCTTGGGCAGCACAACAGACCTTGTCCTGTAGATTTAACTTTATGTACTCAGTTTGTTGCAGGAGTATCTTCCACATCAGTACAGCTACAAGGTATGTGAATGGATGCAACACCCTGACTTTAATGATGGTTTCAGAGCTGAATTAAGGACAACCATTGCTACTGTGGAAGAGCTAAAAGAATGGAAAGCTGAATTTGAACAAAATACCTCTTGCACATTCAGGAAGACAAGAACACATCCTAACAGTGGTAGAAAAAATCTGTTCAAGGTAAGATGATTTTTTAATCTTAAACAGTAAAAAAAAAACATGTTAGTTGATAGTACTTATAGGGCCTAAGATCATTGAAATGTTAATTATTAAGCTTTTGAATCATTTTAATGTGTAGATCTAGCACCACAGAGCAGTTCAACTGGAGTGTGCGCGATATAAATGACTTATGACTTATGACTTAAATGTTAATTATTAGGTTTTTGTATTCCCATAATTTGATTACAAGATTCTGAACAATTGAAGACCACAAGGGAAAAAGAGTGAAGGTCCATTGATATAAGGACATTCTCTTTTTCTCTTGTGGTCTTCATTCTTTAATTGCTGTCAACAGTTGTGTGCTTAAGTTACAAAGAAAAAGACCTTCATAAGTGCCGGTTCGATAAATTGGGTCACATTTGCAAATGCATGTAAACACTTTGTATGTTGCACTGACCCTTTTGTCTATACAAGTATTTTTAAGTATAGTGACTGTGATTGGTCACAATAGCCATCCTTCTGTACATTGTAGGCATACAGCTCTTTCAGTCTTTCAACTGAATGTGTTGTAAAATTATTTCTTACAGGAGGAATATCACTGTCAGCATGCATCTTCTAGGCTGACTCAAACAAGTTCCAAAAACAGTGGTTGTTTGGCTACATTGGCACTGACTCTCAAAAGAGTTGTGAAATATTCTAAGTAAGTACCTAGAACTTGAATATTTAACACCAGTGTACTTGTATGTGTGGTTAGTATAAGAATGTACTCATAATGTAGGATAATCGGACATCAACCATCACCAAACTTATGTTTTATTGTTTAATAGCTTTGTTAATTTGTCACAGTTTTTAATTTTTAACAAAAGGTGAGGTCTCCATAGCAATATGATTGTTATTCAGAGTAATACAAGTGTGCAGTTGGTGAGGGGATAGTGAGTAGTTTCTCAAAGTGACCAGTTGAAATATATTTGCTTTGTCTTGGGTGTACATGTAAAATGTTTTATCAATGAGATTTTTTTTATGAGAAAGAAGAAAGTGAGTGTATAAATATGTGAATGCTTACACTTCTCTATTTTTTATTAATTCAACAGGAGCAAAGATGTGCATCTGCCCAAATTTCCCTCTGTTATTGTCATTAACTGGCAACACAACCACAACCTTCAGTCTGCTTCAGCCTTGAAATTTCGGGATGTTTCTGAAACAACAAAGGCCACACACCATCCACAGCAATGGATATGCTTAAAAGCAACCTCCAGATGTCTATGGGAGAAGATTATGTTTTTGCTGCTGGTGATCGCAGCATTGTTCCCGATATTCAGTTTGTGTACAGGTACATTGTAGTATAACTGTCATCACAAGTTATTATGTGCGCTATTTTTTTGTTTTGTTTTGTTTTGTTTATTAAATATTAATTTAAGTAAGCTAAGTACTCTATTTTGACCCCTATAGGGTGATTTGGTTTGGCCATTTCAGACCACTGTGCAGTGCCACTTATTGAGTAAAAACAGTGTTCAGTTTTGTGGGATGTTGTTGCTGTTGCTGTTGTAGAACACCCATACTTGTACTTTCTGTACACCGTGGCAACTGTTGTTGTACAATTCTGCATGTTACATCACTTTTATTTCAGGTGTAGATCATTTTTTAATGAGAAAAGTAAACTTTGTTTTATATAAAACTGCTAGTTCATGCACCTGTAATTAAATCATCCTTCGACTGGCAATTTTGCATTTACATTAGTCTGAGTCTGCTCAAAGATGATCAAAAGCTAAATATATACATTTTTCATTGACACATTATACCAGAAAAAGTTCAAGGAACAGTATGGAGCATCTGCCAGTAATGACATGCCACAGCGAGTGTTGGATGCACTTGAAAAACTCCCACCTGACTGTGCTGCATTGTCAAGATTGACAGACAAAGGAGAATTGGTTGTTGCTGTTGTCACTCCAGTGATGAAGCGTGTTGCTCTTCACATCCAGCAGGCACAAGAAACACTTTTTGTAGATTCAACAGGGAATTGCGATAGACATGGGGTACGAGTTTTTTTGTTATTAACCCATTGTTCGGCAGGAGGTGTGCCTGTTGGCTGTCTGTTGACAACATCTGAGAGCACAGACACAGTGAAGGAAGCTTTAGGCTTGTATATGTCTATTTTGTCTGAGGGAGCATTTGGTCCACAGGGTTATCCTTCAGTCATCATCACTGATGACTGTGAAGCTCTTCGGCAAGCGCTGGCTCATACTTTTCCACAGTCTACTATTCTCTTATGTATTTTTCATATTTTACAAGCTGTTTGGAGGTGGCTGTGGGACAGTCACCACAAAATTGATAAACGTTTTAGACAGGAATATTTTTTTAAAGTTAAGTCCATGTTGTATGCACCTTCTGAAGATGAACTCACAGAACACATGGACAACTTAGTGGAAACTTGTTCACATTCCAATTTTGTTGATTATGTCCAAAATTTGTATAAGCGGAAAGAGCAGTGGGCCTTGGTGTTTCGTCAGTCTCTTACAATGAGGGGAAATAACACTAACAATTATGTTGAAGCTGCTATGAGAGTATTTAAGGACAAGGTCCTCCATCGAACAAAGGCATATAATATTCTGCAGCTGTTAGATTTTGTCACATTACATTTAGAGATGTTTTATGTTCGGTTGTTGACAGATGTAGCAAATGGGCGCTGTGAAAACAGAAAAAAAGTATCTGTTACACATGTTTCGGGTGCTATACCCAAAAGCAGTATTTTCCCAGTAGAAACTGATCTCTACAATGTAAAAAGTGAGACTACTGAGGGCATAATGTACACTGTCAACATGGAGCTGGGTGTATGCACATGCATTAAAGGTAATAATGGGGGTGGTTGTAAGCATCAGGCAGCAGTTGTTTTTCATTTTGGAATAAATAGTCTGAATTTTTTGCCTGTAACAGCATTTGAAAAGCAACAGTTTTATTTCATTGCATCTGGTACAATGGTCCAGCGTAACTGGTTTGCTCCTCTAGCAGCTGTTGAAAGTAATCAGGCAGAGGAAACTGAAGACATTACAATGGTAGATGAAACACCAGACATGGCTATGAATGCACAAGAGAATATGCAAGAGGGGCAAATTATCTGTAGAAATGAAGAATTTGCATGTGATGTACCTTCAGTTTCAAGAGAAGAAATTGCATCTTCATTTGACATGTTTGACAGTTTTGTCACTTAAGTTAAACATCAAGTTGAGTCAGATCCAAAACATTTTTTTCCAGCATTTCAAACATTTTTGAAATCTGCAAATGAAATATCAACAAGCAGTGGTCTTATTTCAGCTCTGCACTCATTTGGTAAATATTCTGGATTGTCAAGAAAAGGCAAATATATGACAACTTCAAAGCGCATTGGTATACAACCAACAGCAATTGCCAGAAGAAAGAAAAGATTATATGGTAAACAGATTACTAGAGCAGGTCGTCCAGCAAAAAGTAATCCTACAGGAGAAGTTGTGTGCTCTCAGTCTCAGAAAATTAAAAAATCTAAGGAAATTTTGAGAGCTGTTATTCCCCGAAGAAAAGCACCTCACAATTTAGCATCTTGTGTAACTACAAATGAAAGTCTTGGGAAGACACACAGTGCAAAATAAGCCATTTCAGTTTGTAGTGTCCACTGAACTGTATAATAATCTATGTTGTTCATATGAATATTCTGCTCGTTGTTGCTCATGTTATGCTAAAGAAAATGCTTATTTTCATCACTTTGCTCACTGATGTGGCAGTTATATCATCAAAATTCCTACAATAAAATAAATGCCTGCCATTTTGTTAGCATTTTGGATTAATACAGTATTTCAGTTTCAAACATTGAGTTGTTTGGGTAGTGAATAATGTAACGTGTCTTTTGTTAATTGTATAATATTATAGTAGATCCATGCATATAATTACTACTGTAACAATTAATTAACAAAGACAACCTTGTGTAACATGAATTTCCTCCCATCAGAGACTTGTATAAATCAGATGTATGTCAGGGTGCTGTGTGGGGAAATATTAGTCCCAAAGAAGTAATTCAACTTACTGAAGGTGAGATTTTTGGCCCAAGATTATGTCTCCTTGCACCTGTATTTTTAATGCATTGGCCTTTCAGATGTATTTCTCTATGTTTTGAGTTTTAAGTAAAAGGTTATTCACAAGGTGTAAAGGGGTCTACTAATGAAAAGCACATCTGAAGTGACATAATTCAATATCTGTCACCAATAAACATCATGTTTTATCTCCTTTATACACATTTTTACAACATTTGTATGCTTTGTATTGATGTGTATGATATGTCAATACATTTATAATGTGCTTGCTATGTCGCAACTGAAAAGTATTTATTTTATGATTATGTACACTTGGATTTTGTGTATGTAGCAGTCATATAGTCAATAAAGTTCTTGAACAATCTGTCCTTCACATTTATCCTTTTTATTAATGTTAACTCCTATTTTCCTGTTAAAACATTTTGATTGATTCTCAAGTAATCTTTTTTTACTATCTTCCATCTGTGAAAGTTCTTAAACTCATATCCTTTTATTACTGTATGTAAATTCACAATAGACTTGCACAGAAATTGTGAAGTGCTGAAATGTTGGAGGGTTATGTAAATGCTTCTGTTTATAGATTTAATGAACAAAATGAGACAAAAAGTATTGCATGCTACTACTACTACTTCTACTACTACTACCACTACATTTCCTCCTCCTCCTCTTCCTCCTCCTCCCCTTCATCCTCCTTCTACTAGTACATGTACTAGCCACCACTACAACTACGCAAAGGCTTTGAAAGCAAGCTAGCACCTCTTGCAAGCCGAGTCTATATTTAGCACAGTTCCGTGAGGTCACGTGACCTCAATTTGATTGTTGATGTCCAAGTCTATATTTAGGATACTGCCAAGGAGTTCCGTGACGTCACTGACCCCGATTTGACTATCGAAGTATGGAAAAAAATGTCGCGCCTGGCCTGTCGTATTTTACTTTGGGTTGTTGTATGACTGGACTATGATGTGTGAAAAGAATGGTGGTAAAGCTTGATCTTTCAAAAGAAAAGTGTCATTTGTAATCTCATGGAGATAAATCTGTACATGTAGCTTCTTATTCTTATGGGTATAACGCCATTAAAAGACAAGTGAATTACAGTTTAAAAAAGTATTGATAAACAGTATTTGTATAAAAAATCTGTCTTAGTTATGATATTTATGCGTTAAAGTTCGATACATAAATCAACTAAATTACGACTAAAATAAATTGATATTATTAAAATTTTCATAGTTCTTACATGTTTGCTATATGAGAAGGCATTTATTGTTTAACTTTTTGGGGCATTTAAAAACAAAATCTACATATTTTGACCCCCTATCCACTGACTGACCAATGTCAACCCCGACCCGTAAGAAAGGTGACCGCTTGTTGAAACGTGATCAGAAGTTGATGTATTACTTCATAAAATCGGTGTTTCCTTTTAGATTTATTGTATCACAAATTCCCCATAATGAAGCCGTTTTGAAATTTAAAGGCCCGACTAATTTCAGAATATATACACATATCTGACATAGAGCACTTTTCCGTGATCAGGTCATGTTTATAAAGATACTGCGGCAAGTCGTTGTCATAAAGAAACTGCGACACTCATTTGCCACATTTTTACTAGGTTTGGCATTTCAAACACTTGGGCAAAGTTCAGTTCTTACATGTCGGTTAATGAGAGAAAACAATTTTGAAAAACAAAATGAATAATTTCACGCTATTTTGAAGATTGGCTACCCCTTCGTAGAATATTTACGTTTCAACAAGGCCAAGGGTCGATACTTAACATTGATTATGAGTTAGCCATCAAAAGGCAAATTGTCTAATTTTCTTTTTATCGCAACCACCAAGAAGGGACACAATAACCCATATAGTATATACGATAGCTAAGATAAGATAAGATGAGATTCATTTTCTTTGTCTTATTAAGGGACTTCCATTCGCACTTGGACAGTATAATTATATGTAAGATACATTCACGCTTAAAACTTAAAGAGGCAGATAAAAGTTTCATGAATTGAATTAAAACAAAACAGGCTAAAAAAAAAAAAAAAATGCCTCAGCTGTATGTGTGCCATTAATGGAAAAAAAAAATGAAATTAATTTGTAACGTTCACGATTAGGTCCTACATGCAAGAAAAGCCCACTTCTTTTGGAACATTTAAATGACTATAAAGTGTTCATAGAATTTTCCCGAATTAAATTGATCTTTCATATACAGAACCCATCCCTCTCATTTGGAAAA
>JBCAUA010410874.1:0-17984 GCA_038406235.1 Peronia verruculata | reverse complement strand
AGACAGACAGACAGACAGACAGACAGACAGACAGACAGACAGACAGACAGATAGATAGATAGATAGATAGATAGATTATCCTCAGGTTCTTGTTCACCAGCAAGGAGATTTCCATTCCTTTGTCTCTCGCGAAGAGAGCTAAAATTTCTTTATAGTTACAGCAGTGAGAAGCCTTTTCATGGATCATGCAGGACGAGAAGGAGATAGATGGAGAGAATGAAAAGGCAAAGAATGTGGGAAGGTGATTTTAAAAAAGGGATGAAAGTAAATCTTGAGGAGTGGATCTAATTATGAGCAATAATGGGCAACCGTATTACAGATACAAAAGACAAAAAGAAACAGAAAACGAAGACAAAATTTAGTTAAATAAAGGAAATAAGTCAGAGAGGAGAGTGAGATTGTAAGTGAAAAGAAGAGGGAAGAAGAGTATAATGTTGGAATAATAGGAAGTTGAGGGGAGGGAGGTGACGGGGAGGGAGGACTAGATTTATTATTCGCACTCAAGAGATAGAGAATTTGAAACGAAATAGGGATAACTGTAGGAACTGTGAAATTTTCATTCAGGAAGAAATAAAAAGAGAGTCAGACAGACAGACAGACAGAAGGAAAGAAAAAGAAAAGCAGACAGACAGAAAGAGTGAAAGATAGAAAGTTGGGCGGGTAGACAGTCACGCAGATAGAGATAAAGAAAGAAGAAATAAAGAAAGATAAACAAACAGAGAGAAAGACAGACAGAAAGTTTGGCAGGTAGACAGACAGACAGAGGAGGACAGACAAAGAGAAAGACAGAGACTGGTGGACAGGCAGACAGACAGAGGAGGACAGACAAAGAGAAAGACAGAGACAGGCGGACAGTGTGACAGGCGGATATGGAAAGAAATTGTGTATGTGTGTGTATGAGTGAGAAAGTGAATGTAAAAAAAAAAAAAGAGCAGAGATTTGAAGGACAGACAAAGAAAAAGACGGAGACAAGTAGACAGGCAGACAGAGGAGGACATACAAAGAAAAAGATGGAAACAGGCGGACAGACAGACAGACAGACAGGCAGACAGAGGAGGACAGACAAAGAGAAAGGCGGAGACAGGCGGAGAGACAGACAGAGGAGGACAGACAAAGAGAAAGGCGAAGACAGGCGGAGAGACAGACAGAGGAGGACAGACAAAGAAAAAGACGGAGACAGGCGGAGACAGACGGACAGACAGATAGATCTAGAGGAGGACAGACAAAGAGAAAGGCAGAGACAGGCGGACAGACAGACAGAGGAGGACAGACAAAGAGAAAGGCTGAGACAGGCGGAGAGACAGACAGAGGAGTACAGACAAAGAGAAAGACGGAGACATGAGGACAGACAGTGTGACAGACGGATGTGGAAAGAAATTGTGTTTGTGTGTGTATGAGTGTGAACGTGCATGTAAAAAAAAAAAGCAGAGATTTGAAGGACAGACAAATAAAAAGACGGAGACAGGCAGACAGACAGACAGGAAGACAGTGGAGGACAGACAAAGAAAAAGATGGAGACAGGCGGACAGACAGACAGGCAGACAGAGGAGGACAGACAAAGAAAAGATGGAGACAGGCGGACAGACAGACAGACAGAGGAGGACAGACAAAGAGAAAGGCGAAGACAGGCGGAGAGACAGACAGAGGAAGACAGACAAAGAAAAAGATAGAGACATAAGGACAGACAGTGTGACAGATGGATGTGGAAAGAAATTGTGTTTGTGTGTGTATGAGTGGGAAAGTGATGATAAAGAAAAAAAATGGCAGAAATTTGGATGAAATTTAAAACAAAAAATAAGAAGAAGAAAGACAGACAGAAGGAAAAATCAAGAGTCGAGGGGAAGACAGGAACACACACACACAGAAAAAAAAAATGTCCAGACGGGAAAGACAAATTGGGGAAGCGGTCAAAGGGGGTGAAAATGAAAAACAAAAACAATAACAACAAATTGCCTATCCTGATATTCGATTCAATAATGCCAAGACGCTGTCTTTTGCCGTGGATCGTGACGAATTTGCACGCGGCCGATGAGTGCGGCATGAACAGAGGAGTCCTCGGAACGCCTCCCCATGGATGAGGTTCTTCTATTACATTTTTCTCGCTTCTCTGCTGTCATTAAATCACACATAGAGATACATCATTATGCAAACACACGTTCTCTCTCTTTCTCTCTCTCTCCCTCTGTCTTTCTGTGTATGAGTGTGTGTATGATTGTGAGTGTGTGTGCGTGTATGTATGTGTGTGCGTGCATATCTGTGTGTGTGTGTGTGTGTGTGTGAGTGTGTGTGTGTAGTCTTATCAATCTGTCTCGTTGTCCTGCTTTCTGTCTATTATTGCTCTGTCTATGAAAAAGGGAAGAGGGAGTCGATGTGGCTATGTGGTTTGACGTTTGCTCCATGGTGAAAACAACTCACGCCGATGAGGTTGTGGGTTCGGTTCGCGGATTCTGTTATTGGCAAATGGAAGGACATGAAGATCGAAAAATTCCATGTTTTTTCGGTGACTCAACAGTCTCCTGCTTCCTCTGGGTAGGAAAATCCGACGTCTATCCTTCTCTGATAAGGCCAAGTATATTTCGGATGTCCCGTGTGAACGTTACGCACGTTAAAGAGCTCGTGGCAATTAAAAATCGATGAAGAGTAGGCGGAATGCCGCGCTGTCCGGGAAAATTTCCAAATTCCAAGTCTCTATCCACAACAAAAATCTCATCAAAAACAGGCAGTCTTAAACAGGCAGACCAGACAGACAGACAGACAGACAGACAGACAGACAAACATCATATATTTGGCCTTATTCGAGAAGGCTAGGTGTCGGGTTTCCCTATCAAGAGGAAACTAGGAGTGTCTTGCTATCCGGGCAACATGTCGAGATATCACTAAAAAAATCTCAGCAAAAGCATGCAGCCTCTTAAAGCCGAGATAATCCTACTTTCTTCGGATTGGAGAGCTTAAAAAACACCCCCCCCCCACACACACACATCCTAACAAAAGGAAGCTACATTGTGCCTCAAATACAGACATTCTTTCACTGCTGAGGAATAGCATTATTGCTATCTATCTATTATGATTTCTAAGAAAAAAAAAATAATAAAAATAGACATCTAATACATTGTTTTGTACGATCATCACTCCTTTCAGATTATCGGCAACAGGTCAAAGAGCTCTACTCAACCCGATCCACAGACAGGTTCACTTTGAAAAATTCATCCCTCGAGAAGGTTGCCAGCCATGTCTTTCAGTGTCTGTTAGCATGGGCTCCGTATTAGAAGCTATTAGATAGAATCAATATTTGATTTCTTTACCGTCTGTCTTACCTAGCGTCATGACATTTTCGTCGACAAAATCGCCCTATCTAGATAGCCCGTGAATACTTTCTCGCAGCTTTATATATTTTTTTAATATATATATATTCCTGGCTGTTACAGTCTGAGTAAGGTCTCCTTGCTGTTGGCCAGCTTTCCTAACCGTATTATAAAAGTAACAGTAACTGGAGAAGACGAAGACATACGGCGAAATATTGTCGTGGTTTAAGTTTCCGAACAAATGAGTAAATGCTTGCTCTCTCTCTTTCTCTCTTTCCCTCTCTCTCTCTCTCTCCTCTTTTTTTTTTTTTTTTTCTATCTCTGGTTGCTTACACATTTTTCACTTGCATAATTTATGATTTTTTTCTCTTCTTCTGAGACTACTGAATGAAAGTCAAGAATGTGAAATCCTAATACTAGCAAAAAATAAACACCATCACCAACAACAACAACAACACCAACATCAACACCATCACCACCACCACCACCACCAACAACAACAATAATAATATTTTAACAACAATCACAACAAAAATGGAGTTATACAGGTTAATTAATGGCGTAAATCTGTTTGTTTTAATTGCCTTGTTTTTCCTGTTTATTCATGAGGTTAAAGTAAAAAGCTGAGGGGAACGGAAGAAGGGGTCAAGGAATGACTCAAGAAATGAAGTAGGAAGAGGCCAGGCTTGACCACCCATCGCGCAAGAAGTTGATCCATTCGCTGTCCATTACTCGCCGTCCGCACGCCACACTCACTGCCATCTTTTTTTCCTTTCGTCCGTCACAGACAGACATTCCGAGGAATGTCGTTATAGTGAGCGTCTTCTTTTGAGACTTGACCCCACGGCTGACTTCCTTTTTCACAACCCTCAATACGTAAACACAGGCAACAGCGATATGTGGTGCACGATGCACGGGGTGAGATAACGGAAGGCTTTGGAATGTGTATAACTGAGGCCTTCTGAACTTGTGCCCTCTCTTAGTACAGAGGGGTCACCCGCTTTTTTCTTAAACTATTCTTGCGGGAACTTCGATGACCAAGTCCCAAAGCATTCGTGCACTGGCAACCAACACTGGGATCCTCGTCATCGAAAAAAAAAAAAAAATGCTTCTGCGTTTTCAAGAACAAAGCCAAAATATGGAACCTATAAAATATATCTTCTGACAACAGCAACAACATCAACATGTTAATCTATTGTGAACAACAATCTACTACTGTTACTATTACCGCCTCTGGTAATAACTGATAAGAGCAGGTATATCAATAGTAATAATGGATCTAATAATAGTCAAAATCATGATAATAAAGACAGTTGTTGTTGTTGTTGTTGTTGTTGTTGTTGTTGTTGTTGTTGTTGTTGTTGTTGTTACTTATCATCAATCAATTATTTTTCAAGTAATTTTTTTTTGGGGGGGGGGGGTTGTTTCTGAGGTCACCAAACAATATACGTGTTGACGAAATAGAATTACTCCAGACGTGGTCAAACAGACTCTTTGAATAATACCATAATCATGGGAGGATTCTGACATGCAAAGATGATTACAGAGAGAGCGTGTGCCTTTAGATAGAAGGCGATCAAAGTTTAGTATAAAATAACACTCGCACTATAGTATATGTATTAGAGTCGTGGACCGTAAGTGGCAAGAGATATTCTATAGTTCAGTCAATAATACAAATATCTATGTGGAGATTTCACTGAATTTTCGTAGCTGACTTCTCACTACAGATGATTTTGCCTTGATGCTGTACAATAAGACTGTTTTTGTTTTTGTTTTGTTTTCTTGTCGTTTTTTTTAAAAATTTGTTTGTTGGTTTGTTTGTTTGTTTCTTTTGGCATTTGTTTTTGTGTTTGTATTTGTGTGCATGTGTTTGTGTTTTGTTTTTGGTTATGTTCTTTGTTTTGTTTCTTGTTTTTCCATATACATTATGTTTTTTCAAAGAGTTTTAAAACACTATTGTAAAGAACAAAATGTCAAGCCTTCATTGTCCTTTCGTCTTACGCAAGCATGTGCACTATGCCTAAAGCCAGATTTGTCATGTCCGGCCAGCTATTGAGGTTGTGGGAAGCAGATTTGACCATCAAACCGATGGGCAAAGGGTTGTCTATTAGGACAGATTAGGGTGGCGACAGCAAGACTATAGCTTCAAGCGTTTCACTGGGCAGGGAACAATTACCTCCCTTGAAATAACCCGAACGCATGAGTGGCTTCACACAAAGGCAGCCACAGTGAAATTGCCCTCCCGGGTTATCTCAGCTCGTGGAAATCCATCTTGCTATGGTCATCTCAGTTATCTGCGTTTGACCCCTGCGCCTATTGTCCTCGTAACTTTGTAGCTGAACCCATATGTTTGCTAACGAAACGCCGAAAAGCTCTGTGAGCGGGATCCGTCTTTTGATACACAAAGTTGTGAATGACCACAGCTGCTAGACACTAGACTACTGAGTGCTTGTTTCATTTTCCGAATCTAATTGGAGTTGAGTTAACAACACACAGATGAGCACAAGCAGAAGCACACAACATTCTAGTGAGAGTCAGACAAATCAGCCCTATTACTAAAATTGCCATAACATTGTAGGACCTATGGTGTCACATAGCGGCACAGAGGTTGGTACAAAGAGAAGAGGCCTAATACAGCATGCTTGGATAAACAATTTCAAGAGAGGGGTAAATAAAACAGCTTTTGGTGGATTGCACTCGTGCCTGTGGACAAATTATGAGAACCCGATTCCGTTTTCATCTGTACGTTACTTCGCAGCATGTCACATAAGAAAGACGCAGGTGAATGATAATTGAGCTCGGGGCGTCCCCGTATCTTATCGCTGTGACCCCTGACCTCGGCTTTACCCACTCTAAAAACGACTTGGTACTGGTCACAAAGTGCTCTGTAGGCGAGTGCAGCGGCGGACCTACTGTCTTTAAAACGAATGAAACTTAACCCTACAAATGTTGGTAAAACTTGCTGAAGGTTTGGGGTTGTAATGGTGACATCAAAAGTTATGTTCAAGGGTTAGCACTCTATGCCTTTAGAAAATACAGTAGTACAACAATGTGAGACAGTGTAAAGGCTGTTTTGAAGGGAATAGCATCACAAAGTATGATAAACAAATGTTTGACCGTTTCGACTCCTTGACACTTCTGGGGTTAATCTTCAGGATTCTGTTATAAGAGAGAAAAAGTGGGAACAATGGGGAGGGGGGGACTGGTGGAGGTGCTGAGACCTTCAGACAGCTTTCATAATGTATCTCTCCTGGTGGTTGGAGATTGCCAAAGTGCTCTTAATTAAACAGCTCAAAGCTAGGGATCCGAGAAATAGTGCCTCGTCACCATTGTTTAGTTTCTGTCCATACAGTTATCAGTTCTAAGGTTAGCTTCCAAAACCACTTTTTCCATATCGAACAAACTTTGTCTAGGCAGCTCTTTCCATTCCTCTTTTACCTTCTGCACAATTAATTATTGAAAACGTTGCTTCCGACTGCCTTAGCACCTGGTTTCAACATGTTTCACTGGAAAGAATAAGTCCTTAAATCACTTAAATGAAGCTGGTTATCAATTATCTGTTATTAAATGGCATAGGCTTTCAGAATGTGCCATACTGCAATTTATCCACACTGTAATGTTTCGAGCATGGAACCAGAGAACAAAAGGAATTTCAATATTATCCAGCGTTGATGATTTATTGACTGTCTTAAGGAAAATGTGTTTAGTACGCAGATGTCTTATCAAGCTTTTTAAAGGCGAAACTTACAATCTGAATACACTGCCTTATCAGCAAGACCTTGTGAAAAATTCAATGCTTGGATTTCAGATAGAGCATTAAGGGAACACGGGTCATGTCTCCTATAGTTCACGTCCCACTAAACAAAGAGAAAAAGAGAAAGAGAAAATCCGTTCTTTGCCAGTGACAACATAATGTGGTACATCTCTGACCACTGGAATATAATATATATATATATATGAATATATAATATATATATATACATGAATACATATATACACACACGCACACCCTTGACGCATATTCGTTATACTTGAACGCATCTGCAGTGGGACCAGTGAAAAACAGAAAAGAATAGATGACAAGATGACAAAGAGAGTGAAGAAAAAAGAAAAAGAAAGTGAGACATACAGAGAGCATAGTTAAAGATGACTCCTGAATTTCACTCGATGAATGAATCCCAGAACGCTGTAGTTGGGCTCAGTGTATTGTTATGCCTGTTACTTGATTACTCTGAATAAGAAATTGTGCGTTAATAGTTCACATGCGACTAAATAAAAACCTGGAAATAACCGGCGAAGCCTTTGTATCCCCGTGCTTAAAATAGATTACTCACTTAATATATTTGCTCCTTAAAATATAACACTCACCGATGCCTGTTACTGCTTCAGTATGAGATCCGAGAACAATGCTGTCAACGGTCCCATGTATTTTTATATGATTTTTTCTATGTCAGTGGTAGTGAACAGTTTGCAGTGTTTGTACCCTCCTACTAAAATTAGACGGGGATTTCCAGCCGTTCTCTTGGTCGAAACAAATCTATTGAGGACGAAGATAACCTGCAATGTGAGGTCATAGTGCTTGTTGTTGTCAGTGTCAGCCAGAAGAACATAGTAGGACAAAGAGCGAAACAGAAAGAGGAAGTCAGAGACAGGGAAAGTGTGGGGGAAGATGGGAGGAAACAAAGGCAAGAGAGCCTAATGATTGTGTTGAGGTGCGGGAGTGGGTGGAGAATAGGTACGAGGCGGGGGAGGACACGGAGTTTGGAAAGACAGAAAGAGATGGATATGCGCTTGATCTTGATATCTTCGTGATATACAAGGTTTGAAGATGTCGTGAGGAGCCAAGATGGCCAGTCACATTCATTTGATTGACACAACGATATGGACAAAGGAGAGACAGAGGAAGAAAGGGGAAGACCCTGAGAAGTATAGATCTACAATAAGATATCAAGAATTTGCGACGTTGTGAATTTTCAGTTAGAAATGGAGTATCCAACGGATTTGACGGCCGTTGTTTCCTTTCTGTTTTTTTTTTTTCTCTTTTGATCACAGCGAAATCATTATTTGCGCTTCCACATGGCTGGGACTCTGTACAAATAGAAAGTGTCAATGTGCATCCGAACTTTTGCAATGTTAAAAACAATTTTAGAGCCTTAATTGCTTGCTGCTCTCTGATATTTGCTTTGCGTCATCCATTAATGAATTCGGTTCCATTTATTTATTTATTTTTCGGTTTTCAGAGTCAGTCAGGTCAAAAGCAAGGCAAGATTATAAGCGTGGTTGAGTGAATGCTTAGGAGAAAGTACCAAATTTATTCAATGTTGTTTTAAATCAGCTTCACTGAAGTTTCCTCAAAGCTGAGTTATCATTTCAATACTCACCCAAGTCACTTTGTTAAGTTCATGGTAAAATATGATTTTCTTGATACTGGTCGTGTAAAACAAAACATTCGCAGAGACTTCACACCTCTCGCGTCTGTTTATTTAGAGATCTATTTCATTGAGGTGGTAACTGAATATCACTTGACAACACACCAATTATGCCCCTCTATTCCTCTTTAACCATTTATTCTCTATGTCTTGTCTCTTCACCCCCTGCAGGGGCTCGACGTTTATAACAAGGTTCTCTGCTCCTACCTTCAGGCGGTGTAAGCCCGCCATCGGCGAGGTGTCTCCCACGAAGTCATCCTCGACATTTCATGGGAGACATCTCTTCTCTCTTTCCTTGCTCTTGTCTTAATCTGTCCCGCTTTCTTTCCTCTCTTCTTCTTGACGTGTAAACCATGTTTGCACAATAAAGCTGTAACACAACAACAACAAATGTATCTTACCGTGTTTAGCACGATATAGCTGTAGTCTTGCTGATGTGTCGTTAAACCCCAACACAACAACATATTTTTTATTATGTCTCTACAGTTGCCCAACCCAATTTCACCTGTTGCTTTGCAACTTTTTCTTGTAACTAAGTCATTGCTTTTGCTTGCACTCTTAAGTTTTAATGATTGCTCTTAAAGTTTAAATACCCTCAACATCAGGTGGCAAGAAGTTATCTCAAATGAAGACCTGTGGAATAGAACCAACCATGCACCGACTGGAGAAGACATCATGAAAAGAAAATGGGGTTGGATTGGCCACACGATGCGCAAACCACCATCAACCGTCGCCGGGCAAGCATTGGACAGGAACCCCACAAGGGAAACGAAAAGTTGGCAGATCCTTGGCGAAGAAGTACGGACGCTGAAGTAAAGGCAGCTGGAATGGCATGGGCCGAGCGGAAAAGGGTCTCCCAAAACCGCGTCCCTTGGAGGAGTGCTGTTGTAGCCCTTTGTTCCCGAGCTGACTAACTTAAAAGTTTAAACTAGCTTATTTCCCCCCGTCTCCTGTACTTAATGTAGTCCTATGTATTGAATAGCTCCAGCATTCGGCAGTGAAGACTAGAGCACCTCACTGTACAGTCAGTGAGAGAATGCTGTCATTTAGAGTAGATTTTTGGGTACTTCTTCAAGGCCGTTACAGGAATGTCTTGAACGATAAGCTTACTTACTGGTAAAATTCTCTGATCGATCAGTTTGCCCAAGAACACTAGAAAATCAAAATGGCGCAGATCACGGTCTTGGAATCTTGTTATTTCGTAGAAAAACAATGCTATAGTTCAGTTCATAATAGTCCATCAGTTGTGCTAAGAAGCGAAGATTAAAAAAAGTACACACACACACGCACACGCACACGCACGCACACACACACACACACACACATATATATATATATAAACAGAGAGAATGACAGAAAGAAAGAAAGAGAGAGTGAGAAAGGAACCCTTAAATTAGTTTCCTTATTTCGCCTTCGGTATCAATCTGATCTTTTGTGTTCATCACATGCGCACAGAAAATTACGTTGCCCCCCCCCCCTCCCCCCTCCGTCGTCCTCCTCAGCCTGACCCCCCCCCCCTTTTCCCTTTTTTAAATTCTCATCTTCAAGATAGTTAAAATGAGTCACTAGATCTTAATTAATGCTGAAGATGAGCCAAGAGTAAATGCCGGTGAACAATCTGCTGGACAGAGATTACCCATAACAATACTTACGCAACCCTTAAAAGCCCCAATCGCCTTCATCCTAGAGTCAAAATATAACTGTCGAATGAGCTCATTCTTATTCACCTTGATGAACAGATACTTTTTAGTGTTCTTTATATCTACTTTATTTTTTCATCATTGTTATTAATATATGTGCTCTTTTGGCTATATGGAGTTAATCAGTGATGCCGGTGAAAAGAGGTTCGGCCATCCAACACGAACTCTCTGTTCATTGTTACAAAATTGACAACAGTTGTTGTTGTTGTTGTTGTTGTCTTTTGCTGTTGCTGCTTTTGCTGTTGCTGTTGCTGCTGCTGCCGCTGTTGTTGTTGTTGTTGTTGTTGTTCTTGTTGTTGTTGTTGTTGTTGTTGTTGTTGTTCTTGTTGTTCTTGTTCTTGTTGTTGTTTTGTATTGGAGCTGATAGCTGGACTCTCATCTGCAATCTGGTTTAAAAAACTGATTTCCATTTTCTTAAAATCTATTGCTCTCTCACGCCAGCCATGCAGATATGACTTCGCTTATAATGACATGCCATTGTAACAAAGGCTTGTCAGAAAAAAAAAATTGAGATGACTCTTTATTAAACTATATCAATATCTAAATCATAAGTATTCTTGACCCTTTCTCTTGTTCTAATATCTCTGTTCTCAAATTTCAGTTGTCATAGTGGCCAGGAAGAGAAATACTGAGATGGAGGAGGAAATAGGAGGACAGAACGAGTTGCAGGATTCCTAGATCCTTGATAGCTAGGCATAATTATGCTTGTCATTATATCATTAATTTTAGAGGATTACATCGTTGTTGTAATTATTTTTGAAAACATTGAGCTGTTCGTCATGAGCCAGATAATGAAAACAACCTTCGCCATTTCACATCTTATTACCTCTCGGTTATATGAATACATGTCTCTGGCTTTCGGGTCCTCAATACTTGGGGATTTATTAGGCTCTAAAGCCTCACTGGACAGCCCCAGATCATAAATCCTCTAGTTTTTTTTCCCCTTATCCTTTGTTATCATCCATATAAAACTCCAGATTGCGCACATCTTTTCAAGCCTTGTAGTTTTCTCTCTCTCTCTCTCTCTCTCTCTCTCTCTCTTTCTCTCTCTTTCTTGTGCCATGTTCATCATACATTTTTCGGTATTTCCTTTAGTTTGTCTTTTTTTTTAATGGCAAGACAGCTTGTATTTTTTATTAATCTGTCTGAAAACTGATTAACAACAACAACAACAACAACAACAACAACAACAACAACAACAACGACAACAATAACAACAACGACAACAACAACAACAACAACAACAATAGGACATATAATAATATAGCATTACAAAACTCGATGGCGGCCTGTATGCTGGCAGGTGGACTTACTGAAGAATAGTCTTAATGTAACAGAACAACAAGAGAAATAGGCTGACTGATGATCTTTGATCTGTCTAGAAAATTGCCTTGCAGCACACAGAAACTTTACTTTTTCTGTTTCTGATTATCTTATACAATAATTGATGGGTACTTAGTCTCTCCATCTGTCACAGACAAAGTGGTTTGGTAGTCGCCCGGACCTAATCTTGGAAACGACAGTCTGGAAAAATTGTTGATGATATTTCATATTTTTTTTTTTTTGTTAAAGGTCATTGCTCACCAACGACTTCCATAACGATTGCTTAGATAGTAAAAGTGATTATTGTTGAAGTCAGTCAGTTGATGGACTCATCAGTCACCCTAAGACTAGCAAGGACTCTGTACTCTACTCCCTTGCTGTTCAATAGACTATATCATTTTCGAACGATTTCATATCGTTAACAATTGACAACGACAGTTTTTTTTTTTTTTTATTGAAGCATCTTCTTTTTTAACTACACGACGCGATCAAACACAGGGGGCAAACCTATAAATCATGTCTCTGGCAAACCTACATAATCAGCAATTCCTTCAACTATTACAAAGCCCTATATGTAAGAAGACATAGGAGATTGGACACTGAATTGCAAAGTGCACTCATGTTTAACCTATCTCCTCGCTTATCTCAGACAAGAAAGCAGCTGAGGCAGGTATTCTGTTACTGTTGAGAAACTGTTGTTCCATTTACTAAGTAAATTCACGTCTTTCTGACTCGTCATTTTACGAAACTGTAAGTGCCACACAGGCTTAAATCAGGAACGGTTATTACACTATGACTGTCTTTTAAGTTTTGAAAACAGTCCATCAGAGTGACTCTAGTATTTCTTACAACCAGGACATCAGCTAGAAAGACAGAACATTAAGAAAACAACTCAAGCCATGGAGTACTGTGATCTCTATAGTAATGCAGTGCGACATTAGGTCTACATACCACTGTGGTAAAAACTTCATGTATGAATTTGTTTTCTATACCCGTGCTCAAACTCAAGGTTTTTATTACCGCATATCAAAACTCACCGTGTAATTGCTCTTTTTTGTGTCTAAAGGTTTGGACCTGCAAAATTCCATCGAACAGCCGTACCAACGTGATATATTTCATCATGAATGTACATTTCTACAATGTCTTCTGCAAAGATTATGCTATTAGCACTAAACCATGTTGTTTCTGCATTGATTAAATGGTGTCTTTGTTTAGTTTTGTTTTCTTTTCATCACTTGACATCTGAAAGAACCATTACAGACCCTTGTGGACTGAAATGAGGGGGAAAAAGGTAAACAAAAGATTCCTCTATTTGCATTCATCAATCTTGAATCATTTAAGGCAAGATCGACGAATCGGAAGAGATCGGCAATGATGGGGTTTCCTCTGCCTAATTACCAAGGCTGGGCGAGGAGAGCCAGTGAAAATTCTGTTTTATCTGCCAGTTTTTGCATGTCTCTGGATTCAAACAAGTATAATGCATGAGCCATCGCTTGCTGATCGTGGCGAGATAATCTAAAGCAAGAACGTAACAAGAGAGGGAGAGCGAGGACAGGAAGAGAAGGAGGCTACAGAGGGAAGTAGGGATTATTTGCAAAGTGGCAAGATAAGGCTAAACTATAACGGAAATACGGAAACAAAGACGAATGGTATAGGCGAAAGAGGGGGGGGGGGGACGAAATGGAATAAGATAATGAGAGAGTGACAGACAAAAATAAACTTGAAAGAAAATGTCCTTTTTTTAATTTAACTCACAGTGTACAATCATGACAAATATTAATAAAATAAACCTATGTAAACGATACAGCATATAATGAATAAGTATGTCCGCTATCAAAAAGGCGTAGACGTCTTCAAGAAATCTCCTTGTATGATCTATTGCCAAAAAAAAAAAAAAAACGTTAAAATATGAGAAACTAACTATCTTTTTTGTATTGGCAGAGGTGCAAGATACGTTTGTGTGAAAAAGTGGGGCACAAAGAGAAAAATTAGGAGAATAATTTTGTGTATTAAGTTGCGAATGAGTGAGTTATTTTAGAGAGAAATACAGTGAGCGAGAAGAGGTACTGAGAGAGAGAACGGCCAAGACAGAGAAGAGAAGGGGGATCACTGGTCAAAGAGATAAAGAATAAGAGACAGAGGAAAGAGAGGGAGAGAAAGGGGTCTTAGAAGATAAAGATAGTGGGATAGAGAAGCAATCACGCCCCAGGCTGATGACGTTTCCGGTCTGTGACCCACTTGTTCGAGTGCACGGCAATGACACCAAGAGGTGTCTAATCTCACCCAGCCACGTATAGCCAGCCCCGCCCATCCAACATCGCGCCAGATACGTCGGTAATAGTTCTGTCTAGATGATGTCATTTTATCCACAGATAACATTTGACAATTTGACCAACACCATAACCACATCGTTTGTTCTCTTATCTAATCGTTGATCTTGGAGATGATATAATTATTATCCATTTCAAGGGGTCACGCTGTCTTATTCTTGTTCCTCTTCTTCTCCTTTTCCTTCTTCTTCTTTTTCTTCTTTTTTACTTTATTATTATTTGTTTTTGTTTGTTTTGGTTGAGATATAATAATAATATTTCTTGTGGGTGTGAAGCTTAGGAACTGTACATCACAGATGGCATTTGGGTTTTGCCTCTACAACTTGATTTTAAAGATAACTTGTGATGTTACTAAACAGATCCATTTGATATGCCAGGAGCTTTTATTGTTGTATTCTCATGATATCTTATTTTTTGTTTGTTTATAATTGATTTTGTGGACAGAAAAAAAAATGGATGGAGATATAGACAAGTGACAAAAGTAGAGCTGATAAGACAGTGTAGATAAGGAGTCAAGAGAAATATGTACAAGAGTAGACGCCAGAATTCACAAAATCAATAACAACCTTTTTAGGTTATCCGCTCTCAACATTTTCATTGCACTCTCACCCACGACTGTAATGTCCGCCAAGGTAATACGGACTGAGTCCTAGCCCCTGCAGGCAAAAGCAGCAAGGAACTCGGGGATTAACTCTGATGGACGCCGCCCATACTGACCATCCCTTCGGCACAGATCCCACCCTGCGATAGGCCCTGCAAAACGGTTAGTGCTAAACCCCCGATCGTGTACAAGAGGGTGCATTTATTTTTGACGGGACGGTACAAGACCCACCGTCATTGGCAAAGCATTGCAAAATGGTAGCTTAACCTTTGATTGATCAGCCTGAATGTCCAGCTTTCCCTCTTCTAATCAGATAAGACATGAAGAGCCCTAGCCACCAATTCTTTTTCCCCTTCCCTTTTGCTTTTTCGCATCACAGGTCGTGTTTTCGTACTCCATTTTTTTTTCTTTTTTGTCTGTCGTTGTTTTCCACCTTGTGTCGCGCTTACAAACCAGAAAATCGAGCGTGAAAGACATCACACCGCCAGACAAGGCCCGAGTCTTCCAGGGTAGGAATTACCAATTTCCGGCTAGGCACGGCCGAAAGATCATAGATTGATGTCTTCACATGTTCTTGCATCCGTAAAACACAAGGAATTTGGGAGGGGAGGAAAACAACGAACCATGAATGGCCCGACGATCACAAAGACCACAACTGTATTATTATAGAACCCCTTGAAAAATGAACAATGAACCTGTGGGTATTCTGTCCAAATTTGCTGGGAAATACAGATTTGTGCGAGATGTCAATTTTATCTTTTTTTTTTTTTTTCATAGGCCATCCTTGTTATTGTTGCTGCTATTGTGTCAAAAAACTGGAGAATGATTGTTTGTTGATGCTTATTTGTTACGAATGCGCATAGGTAAAAAAAAAAAAAAAAGAAAAAAAGCAAGTTTAAATGAAAAAAAAACTGAAGTCGAAGGTGGAGGCTTATAAAACAGTTGGTGATGTGATGGAGAGAGACATATATTGAGAGCCAGTGCGAGTGTAAGTATCTCAGTGGTAATAAGCACCAGGGCCATGATATGAACAGAATGATCTCATTGATCTGATTTCGTAAGCTTTCCTCAGGTAGCAGTGCTCAAAATTTGCATCGTCCCTTTGACATTCTCTAAATAAAAATTGTCTGGGTCATCTCTTCGGTTCGGTTCTAGTTTGTATCAGTGGTTATGATTAACTCCGTGGTATGATTGTTCCATCTCTCAGTTTTCTATTACCGATGCAAGCTATGGAATATCAGAATGTTTTCCATTTCCACTTATGGAACTGTTTTTCAAGACGTTATTTTCTTTAGCAAACATATACAGTTTTTAACTTTTTCTCATCATCATAGAATAAAAAGAAGAAGAAGAAAAAGAAAAAAAAAAAAAAACACCAATATTTGATGCAAACAAGTTTTTAACTTCGTGTCGATAGAAACGCTTTTTCCTTCTCATTCTGCTGAAGCAGGGAAAAGAGAATCATAGATATTCTGATCGTTTAAATGAATTTTACGAAAAACAATATATACATATATATATATATAATATATATATATATATATTCGTGACTGATAGAATAATTTACACAATACATCTTTATCAAATCATTATTCTTATCTTCACCATCGTCTAGTGATGTCTTGACTAACATGACATAAACTTTATAGACTGACAACTAAACTAACAAAAAGAAGAAACAACAATAAATATCAAGAACTTGAATGAACATAGCTGAAAATGACAGAGTATCAAATTTTCGAATCTGTTAAGCTCTTTACCGGCAAACTAAGAAAACAGACAGCATAGCATCATCATAACCCTTTACAATGCCACCAGCAACTGACGCCCATTGTACCCGATCTGAGTCACGTCCACTGTGAACTTAAAAATCGTTCCTTCTCATATTTTCTTCTGACAGGATACGTCTCTGCCTACCGTGGATCCACTGAGATCCACCGATTTCCAGCATAATACGCAAACTATCACTGTATTGGCTTTGCAATCTGTGCAGTTTTCCCTGTTCCGTGCACAGTTTTCACATTTCATGACTTAATCGGATGAAACCGTATTCGACAGTGGAGGTATCGATCTGGCCGCTTCATTCAGACATTCAGTACCAAGCCAATGAGTTCTTGACCTGTGAGTCTTCTGTCTTCCAAGAAAAGTAAATAATCGTTTGAGCAAGTTTTGATGCGAAAATGATTATGATTTGAAGCTGGATTCACTAAATGCTCATCCTTCTTTGATATAATGACTCACTTTTCGTGTTTTTGAAATTTCAACCTGTTAAGCTTATAATACATGTCTTAAATATTATTTTAATCTATGACCATCATTCACATCATTGTTTCGTGTAATAGAGCAGTGACGCATTGATGGGCTGTTGAATAAAAAAAAGTTAATTGTCACTGTTGTGTGAAACACATGAGATCGTGTAATTTTCATCAAACATTAGGAATCTGCAGGTGGGATGATGGACCAAATATTACCGTATTACACATTAGAAACACACCTTAACTGTAAAGAAGGAAGAACAGAGACAAGCATGTCAGAAGTAATAAGTCAGTGTCACATATCTCTGTTTTAGTCAGATAGACACTACGTTAGAGAAACCCTGACTAATATCTCCACTGCACCATTTGTGCTTCCAGAGAAACGTGCAATAAGAGACTCGCGTGAGGATCTCAGTACAATAATATGTACGTCGGAGGAGCGGTGAGGCCAGTGATTATCCTGGAAGACTGTATACAATTTCAGAAAGACTAATAGACAGAAATGATGTCCAATCATTGTCTGTGTCTTTAAGTGTGCAGCTGCGTATCTTGTTGTCGTTGCTACTGTTATTGTGACCCAAGGAATTGACTGCTGATATTGCTCATGGTTGATATTGTTGACCTTGATGGAGAAAACCATAATAATAATAATAATTCTTTAGAGAGTTTATATTTCTTTTGAGTAGCATTTTGTCCGTGTATAAGAAATGATGAGAGAATTCTCTTGCCAAAGCGCTTCACTGCTGGGTTTTATCGTCTCGTGCAAATTTTCGGCGTTCTACGTCCTCGTCAGGCCCTTGACCCCGTAATTACAGGCTCTAAGCGCTGTACCATGACATAATAAGTTATTATTGGTTTTAGTGTTACTGATATTGTTGAAGAAATGAATCCCATGGTTTGAATGTAGTATCTGGTGGCTGACAGAGTTCATATTACTTTTGCTGTTTTGTGCCATTGTCATGGGTACGGTCATAGAATAAACTGTTACTGTTGTGCTCATGAAGACGTTGATATTGTTGAGGTTGCAGATGTTAATATTCTCGA
>JBCAUA010410763.1:0-11528 GCA_038406235.1 Peronia verruculata | reverse complement strand
CCCCCCCCCCCCCCTTTTTTTTTTTTTTTGAGATATCAGTGTTATGTCTGGTGTGTCTTTGGTGGTGAATAGGTTAGCAGAATTTGTGTAAGAACATAAATACTGTAGCTGCTCTGAAAAAACTGCTTGTAAATACTGAGCCCCCTTGTTGTGAACTTAGGATTGCGAGACGTGAAATTTCCTGCAACATTATATTGAGTTACCCAAATTTTTTCCGAATAGTAACATCACATCCTACAGCGTATTTTGCAGCAAGGCAACTTTTTGCTGTTATTTTAAAGCATAATGTTGGCGTTCTTTGGTGCCAATGTTTCGCCATATTTTTATATGACAATTGTTTACAGTGTGATATGACAAGGACTCCGTCACTATGGGTCATCTTTGGTGCGGGTTCCAACTTACAATATTACTTATGCAAATGCACTGACGCGATCTACCAATTCAGTTGTCAAGAATAAAATTTAGAAACTAACCATCCATCCACTCAGAATCTACTGAAGATACATTACAAGACGATTCAAATGGCTCACCTTGAGGAAAATGAACAGTGACAATGTAACCATGTGTACTCAAGGAAGAGCCGTGAGCCAGAAATGCACAAAGGTGCCAAGGCAGGAAATAACGTGAGCAAAATCACATCCAACATGGCCACACTGCCTTTCACCTACAGATACTGCCCACAGCCATGGTCATCAGACGTCGGTGGATTCGATCATAAGCAGTACTTTGCATGTCCTTACAATCCTAAGAGAAGAGGGTTATCTCGACGTGAAGTGCATGCTATTTGGTGAAAATTTTTGCGGGTAGAAACTTTGCATCAATACAGAACATGGTCCGCTTCAACCATCTCCATTGACGAAAAAAGTTACAGCAAATCTCGCAACTGATTGTCTGGAAATTTTATCAGCAAGACCAGCATTCAAGGCTTTGCCAAGATCTGTCTTCTTTTGGCACCGACATCTCTAGGACAAATATAAGGAATTAGGTCTCACAGCTTTGGTAAATATCAGACAAGACGAATGTATAACAGACAATTCTCCGAAGGGGAAAGCTTCAAACAGCCAATTCAGCACATAAAATGAATGTATAATGGTAACATGAGCTCTTAGAGAAGGTCTGACTTATACAGCATAATGGCTGCCCCTGGTTAGTCGAATCCCATGAAAGAGATGGGAATAAAATGGAATGCGAATTTTCTATGGTTCCATTTTTTTCTGGCTGTGAATCAACATGTCTTCTCATAAAGACTTTGAGTCCCCAACAATAATATTATGTTTCAAAAAAGGCTGTGACCATCCAAACTCATCTCCAGTACCGGGAATGGACACTGGATGACCACCGAGATACTGACCACATCGAAAATTTATAATTTTCACAAGAGCCTCTAAAATGAACTTCGCATGGTCTAATCATTACGTTCTATATATACATCTTTCAACCTCCTGGTGGAGGTTAGCTCGATAATGAGATTGTCTAATCATTACGTTCTATATACATGTCTACATCTTTCAACCTCCTGGTGGAGGTTAGCTCGATAACAAGATGGTCTAATCATTACGTTCTATATATATATACATGTCTACATCTTTCAACCTCCTGGTGGGGGTTAGCTCGATAATGAGATTGTCTAATCATTACGTTCTATATACATGTCTACATCTTTCAGCCTCCTGGTGGAGGTTAGCTCGATAATAAGATGGTCTAATCATTACGTTCTATATATATACATCTTTCAACCTCCTGGTGGGGGTTAGCTCGAAAATGAGATCATGATCCGCTCCATTTCTGCTGTTACAGTGTACATTATCGCACTATCTGTCATAGCAAAGGGTCAAGACACTTTTATTTCAGACCAACCAAGATGTGGTGTCCATATAGACCTCCCAGGACCCTGAAACTTGAAACTACTCTACGGCAGCCCACTAGTGATAGGGGCTGGGATAAACAACAACAACAAAAACAAAAAATACAAAAAATATGAACAGATCCCCTCCCCCTCTTCCAAAAAAAAAGGGGGGGGGCAACATAAGACAATACAAATCATTGAGAGAACTATAGAATATGAAAGAATCATGTTCTGAGTTTGAAAAGTCCGTATAAAAGCTTCTCTTGAATATTTTCTCGTTGAAAATACTATAAATGCGTTTTTCTCAAAATGACGTCTTTCAGCACAAATATGTGATCTACCTTTTTTTTTATTTGTTCACCGATTATCATGAAATTTGGCGTGCTGGTATGATAGAATCTAGATATTGAACTGAAAAATACATACTGAAATTTCAAGCAGATCATTTTAAAATTTAAATGAAAACCCCTATTTATATAGTGAAGTATGCAATATCAAACGAAATTCGAGACGGCGGCCGTTTCCTATTTTTTTTACTGTTTTCTTCTAATCTGAGCATCTGAGCATGCTGAAACTAATGGTAATGATTAAAATCATCTCTCCCCCTCCCTCCCCCCCGGTTTAAAAAAAATGACTCCCCAGATGACCTCCCCCCCTCCAACCACCACCAATCAAAGTTAACTCACTGATAAAGTCAAACATCAACATCTTCTCTGGCAATTATACATTTTTTCAATATATCAAATATACAGCTGACTATGTATGGAAAAAAAAGAGAGAGAGAGAGACCAAGGTTCATCTGTGGAAGTGGCAATTATGGCTTTTTTTTTTTCTGTAGGAGAAAGAGTTGAAATAAACCTGCAGCGATTTCAATCAGTGTCTACACATTGCTCGTGTTTCTTCCATGGATGTCTATCTACATGAAAGAGTAGGAAAAGTTCCCGATACATTCTTTAGCAACACATTTACTGAAGTACATTGATGATGGTAAATGGTACTGGATTTGGGGCCAACAGAGAAATTACATTACAAACAGCCAAAATGTAGGAAATCCTATATTTAAGTAGGAAATTTGACATTGACATCCCTGTTCTTCATTGGCAATATCAAAACTTAAAAACATGCAAATAATTTTTGAGACATATCAAGGAATTTCTGATCTATGATCCACCAATCAATATACAGAATGGACACATGCATGCAAGACAGCTCCCAAAAGAAATGACCATTCACAATGGATAACAGCTGTAAGAAAAAGATCTGGGGGTTTGACCCTCTGATAATGAGAGTAATGTGCGCCATGCAGAACCAGCCCCCAACATCTGGTTTCTTCAACTCTAAGGCACATTGAAGATGAGTACAGGATTTGTATGTGTGTCAGACTGTCCCACCATATGCAAAAGAAGATGGAGCAACACAAATCAACTACAATAAAGCAACAACATTACTGACATGGCTATTGTGAAATGACTCACTCTCCCCCCCCCCCCCTCACACCCCCTGATAAAGCCAAATATTTAGCAGTCTCAACATTAATTCCTATTTATCTTTAAAGGTTAGCTATGAGAAAATTAACTGCTAGGACAGGACGTGTTGTGAATTTGAATTGAAAACTAGTGCTATACTCCCCAACAGCTATGTGCTCAGACAATTCATGGCAGATTTCAAATACCCCCCCCCCTCTACCTTCACCAAACCCAAATGAATTGTAAATTAACTCAAACATCTTCCAAACGCTGGGAAAACAGACATGAGAATCTGTTTTTTAACTTCCATCACTTTCAAGTTTTGCAAACTCTGTGTCTCCCCTTATTTCAAATGATATCTGGCTCACAGCTCAACTTCAGCTGTTAACAGATCAAAAGGAACATATTGATCTTAGGATCATGGACCACACCACATGCTGCCAATAACCTGATTCATTCCCTGCTTATTAATACTATTTATGTTACATGTATACATATACCAGGCATAATTTTTTTATTGTGTCCATAAGTGTATTTGTAAACAGTGGTGTGAGTCTGCTTAACCCGAAAGTAATAATTTTTATTTTGAATTCTGTAAACCTTATGTACAACAGAGAATTTAAAGCACCTCCTTGTGGCATAAATACTGGCATCAATTTTGAATGCACTCTATCATTATGTCAGATTGGTCCCACTGCAGAATGGTCAAAGGTAGAAAGGTCAGAGAAAGGCCCACCATAAATAGATCTGACCACAGCTGTTTTTTTTTGCCTATGAAACTACCCAAAAAGTCTGAACTGCAGGCAAGGAGTGACCATGAGGTTTATTGCTCTTTTATTGTCCTCAACACAATAGCTACCTGCGCCCTGGCAAGACCCTCTAATTTGATACCCCATCCGGCTTGTTCGGGTGTCTGTTTTTTGGCTTAATCAGGATAAAAAAAAACTCAGTTTTTTGTTCACATCACGATTGATTTGTTTGTGTGGGCAGCTTATCGTCAAAACTCATACTACAAGAAAGTGCAATTTTTTTCTGCATCTGTGGATGTTTTTTTCAAGCTAAAGATCGATCGGTAAGTATTAAAAATTTCTTGCAGAATGTCATGATACCCTGTCAACTGGCATAAATTTTGCGACTGAAATTTTCACAAAAATGTCTGTAACAAGAGTAAACATCAGTGCCTGTTGAAATGATAAACATGAATTTGTTGAGAAAGAAATTCTTTACAACAGGGTGCAAAAAAAAAAGTTGACGGATATAGCTTTTGTGATGGCATAAGAATTTTTTTTAAAATTCTGATTCACAATCTTGCGATGCACCCATACTATGCCATTGCCCTGAAATACTTCTTTTCCATGATTTTACTCTATGCTCACTTGAAAATGCTTTTGTATAATATTCAGCGTTGCAGAACTACTGCAAACTGTCACATTCCTTTTCTTTATTATGATTTAGCATGTTAACTGAGCATATAAATCTTGAAGGCTGTTTTTATCACTGCACAATGCATATGAGTTAAATGTTTTGAAAATGTCTTTACAAACGACGCAATGATATGAGTTGTAACTTGTGGTTTTCTCTTCATTTTCAGATAAACAATGAATTTACACAATGACAATGAAGAAGCCCACAAAGAAAAGATTAACACTAACAGATTCTGTCGAGTTTGCAGTGCAAGGGCTCAGTGCTCAAAAGGCATCAGGGCCAATAAAGGTGTTTAACTACTATGCTGTACTTCCCAAGATGAGATAAATCTTTATATTATGGAATTGATTTACCGTACCATTTAAAAAGTCTGTGCCTGAAATGTTACATCAGACACATGGCATAATCTTAAAGAGGAACAAATTATTCACGCTAATGAACAAACACTTGGCCCAGATCTGTCCTGATTTGTTCCTTGAAATACTATGCACTCCATTCAAAAACAAAGCAAGTTTGCGTGCAAGTAATTTATTCTATGATGTTTGGCTTCCATTATCAATGGCATCTTGTTCAATAACAATGGCTGTCTACGGAGTTAAAATAGTTAAATACAGTCCAGTAACAAAGTGGCACTGTAGAAGAAGCAGTCATCTGACACTGACGACTTAATTTAGTGCTATAATTTCTGTGTTGCTTTGCTGCTACCCACTCTGAACATTGGGAACAACAAATTATGGCATTTAAACTTTTCATTTTGTCTAGACTCTCCCTCCCCCCACTACCCCTGGGGACTGTGCACAGTTGGCAATGGCGGGCAAGTATAGGCGCTTGGGCAGAGGCAAGGACTGATAAATGATGCTTGCTCTACCATACAAACCTCCTCCCCCATCCTCATTCTCAGTATTCCAGGCGTGACATGTTCTCTCTCCCTCTCCTTGCTTCTGTCTTCTGTCCCGGTCTCTTTCCACTTTTTGACATTATATAAATGTGTCTTACAATGTTTGGCACAATATAGCCATGATCATGCTGATGTGACTTTAAGCCCCAACACAGACAAACAAGATACAAAATCCACAATACAATGTTCAGAGACAGAGAGAGAGAAAGAGAGAGGGGAGAGAGAAAGAGAAAGAGAAAGAGAGAGAGAGAGAGAAAGAAAGAGAGAATCGAGAGAAAGAGTGAATATATCATATCAGGAAAATAAAATGTGCAAACAAGATTATATCGTTTGTCTGTTCTTTGAAATAATAGTAAGGAAGTAAATTTTTTTTTTTTTTTAAATGTCGCCTGTAATCCACTTTTGCATATCACAAAAAACATGTATTCTATCACAGATAGTTCATTTACGCTGCAAAGCTTTTGGTGGTAGCAGGTGATGGTAAGTGTCACGGGAATGCAAAAGATGGTACATTTACCCACCCAATGTTCTATGGCTTCGAGCGTAAATGAGCTACCTCTGCCAATAAGCCGTCTTAGCATTCAAAACTGGCTCCAAAAAGTAGCTGAGTGTGCTGCACAGGTGAGACGATAATTCATTCCAAAAGCTATATTTTGCAATTGCAATAAAATTCAGTGCTGGTGATTTGTCAGAGTATATGCCCTAACAGGGTATAACTAATATGTTGAAACACTGCCGCTTTTTGTCTTGAACTGTATTAATTGTCATAATTTGCCTCAAATTTACATACATTTTTTGCAACTGGGTTAATATTTATGCCAGTGGAAACAGGTTTACATGTCTTAAAAGTTTAAATAGAGCTCTTCTCGGCCTTTCTAAGATTATACTGCTGTACTTCATCCCTACATAACATCATATTTGCACATCAAAGTTGGCAAAACAGTCAAAAAGTTGTTGACCAGATCAAGAGAGGAAACAATTATTTCACCCATGGATTCTCAGGTACAATGGGCTGGTCATGTCTGAGTGCATTTGACACCTCTCAGCAGCCACCCTGAAACCTAACACCAAATTTTATTCTCCAGTTGGAAACTTTCTGTCCACCTAGAGACAGCCATGCTGACAAGTTGTGCCATTTTTTAAAGCAAAAGGACAAAATCCTACCAAAATCCACAATGTAATTCATCGTCCTCACTACAACAGTTCTTCACAGAACCCATCTATATCAAAATAAAAATTCATGGGAGTTAAAGTTGCTGAAATAGATTGAGTAAAAGTTCAAAAAATTGTAATTTTGTGGCATGGGCTATCAAAGATTTATTTAAATTATTTAAGGATTTAGAAAAATGATTGGCCATTCTCTTACTGTATTCAGCTGCAGCAACAGGTCACCGCCATCATCTTTAATTGCCAATAGCTCAACTTATACTTAAGAACAAAACATTTTTCACACGCAGGAAGGGAAATGAATAATCTTCACATTAGTACCTATGACTCCATATAAATTTGATAAAAACCTGATTCCATCTTGTTGGATCTCAATGTAATGTTGCCTTACAGTAAGAATGCAATAAACAAAAGTCAAGCATATCATTGGTGTACTTTAACCATGGCGGCCTGGATAAAAAATCTCACTCTTGGTGCTCAAAATCTTCATGAAATTATCTTGTGTGGGCTTGGGTTATCAGAAGTTTTCAGCTGGGGGGGATAAACAAGCTGACAGAGGATCATCAGTTCAATGTGTCAATGTTTCATAGAATCCTCTGGATTGGTACAGATGATGTGGTGCTGGTGAGAATCATTTATCTGAAACAGGAGCTAGATCTAGTGGGCACTGAACTTCCAAGGAAATCATGAAGGATTTCTCGAACGTTTGATAATTATAACTGATGTAGATCTATATCTAGATCTAGATCTAGGCCCAGGTGCATCATGCAATGCCAGAAACAAAATGGGTTTCAATGCTTTGAAAGCATCCGTCACCTCCCCTCCACCCACTAAAAAAGTTCATTGTGCTGCATTCGGCATTAAAAACCCCCAAAAACTTACTTTGATATCTATAGATAGATCTAGATATTTCTTATTTTATAAAGTATCTCTTGGTATTAAATAGGCCTGTTTAGGGAATTGACCGGAAGTGTAGAAAATCACCTCCATAGACTCGAGTTAAGCCCATTTAGGTGTAGAATTTTGGGCGATTGTCATGATTTCCGCGTTAA
The DNA here is from genome assembly GCA_038406235.1 of Peronia verruculata. NCBI lineage: Eukaryota > Metazoa > Mollusca > Gastropoda > Systellommatophora > Onchidiidae > Peronia > Peronia verruculata. The sequence goes on along the minus strand of JBCAUA010410763.1, from coordinate 3,674 downwards.
ATTCCGACGTAGAGGGTCTCATACACGTTAGCATTAGGGAGGACCATCACCCGCTCGTTGGACCTATATGTTAGCGTTAGGGTGGACTTGCGCTGGTCGAGGGTCCCAGCAGGTTAAGCCAGCAGGGTTGTTCTATTACTTGGTATAAACTGCACCTGGGGTAACAAACGAAAAAGAGCCAGCTTTTTCTACATAAACTAGTATCGGAATTTAACGCGGAAATCTTAACAATCGCCCATTAGTCTGCACCACTGTCACATTCCTTCCAACATTAGACAAAACAGACCCGTCAATACAATCTGCTACACAGAAATGTTTATTAATTTCTAATGTCATTCCTCAATGCATGAGGCGATGGAAAAAGGACTCATTCAATCTTACGAAGTTAACATTTCAGGCTGTTTTCTAATTCCTCGAAAAAGTTAATAGACCATGTCTCCATACAAGTCTACGATATGAGCAAAATGAAGTCAACAACAACAACAACAACAACAACAACAACAACAACAACAACAACAACAACAACAACAACAACAAGAGCAATAAGAAACAACTCTATCAAAAATAGCAAAAATAACACCAACATCAAATGTTAACAACAATTACGGTACCGAAGACAGGCAACTTAAGCAATTATCACCACTACCACCTTAATTTCAAGAACAAACAATTCCCACAAAACGCTGAAACAATACTAAAGCTGGCCCTAGGACATAAAAGGAGGCATTTCAGTTATATTACTCATTCCAATCATTAATATCTCAGAGACAATTAATTTCGTGTACTAGAGTAATTATTTAACATGTTTTCTATCTTCACGCAGGAAGGCTTGGATTTTCTATCAGACTGTTTATAGAATGGCAGCCCTATCCTCAACAGCTGCATTGTTTATTCTCATTGCAGCCCAATCCTGTAAGTTGTGTAATTTCGTAGCTGGCGTCAGGGTGAAGATGGTTATATGTCAATGTCTTAACTTGTGTCCATCCATCCATCCATCCATCCATCCATCCATCCATCCATCCATCCATCCATCCATCCAACCTCCCAAGTAGCCATCCATCCATCCATCCATCCATCCATCCATCCATCCTTCCAACTATCCATCCATCCTTCCAACTATCCATCGATCGATCGATCCATCCATCCATTCATCCATCCATCCATCCATCCATCCATCCATCCATCCATCCATCCATCCATTTAAAAATTGCAACTATGTTGTTTACTTCGTACAGATGGACCTTATTGATAAGACTAAGATGACGCTCATAGTGGTGCATTTGCTTGTTTTAGCTTGTGAGTCATGAGAAATAATCTTATTCCGTTTGCACTTGAAGTACATGTACTGTATATTTTTATACACTTTGACCAGTTTTCCGAAGTGCAAAGGTACTCACCGTATTAGACACAATATAGCCGTGATCGTGCTGATGTGTCGTTAAATCCAAAACCAACCAACCAACCAACCAACCAACCAACCAACCAACCAACCAACCAACCAACCAACCAACCAACCAACCAACCAACAAACAAACAAACAAACAAGCAAACAAACAAAAACAGCAACAACAACAAAACGTTTCTGAAATTAACATATCAAAATAAACAGTCTGCTTGTACACGATGCTTATTACCGCTTTACTTCAAAAGGTAACAGTTATTACTACTCCATTTTGACATAAAATGTCTTATTATGGTAAGTCTATCAAGCGTTCAAATATAGTATTATTTGTGTTAAATGGGGATACGTAGGCTGGGCCACTTTGATTATTTTCTTTCTCGTGCTTCAGTCTGATGGCGAAGAGACAGCAGATTTATTATATTTCTGCCATAATAGGGCTCATCATGTCAATATCTCGGGAAATTCTATCGACCCATGGCCTTGGCCTTGCAAGTTTGCTACACTTCTTGGCTTGACCCTGTAACTTAAGCTAGGAGATGTCTGTCTAAAACTCATTAAGAGTGGCAGACTTGATAAATTGAAAGTTTATTGAACCTAGATGCTCTCCAATAATAGGCCAATAGATTGAGTAGTGAATAGTATTAATGATTTAATAGATTTTGCTCCGACCAATCGATGGGCTGGAAATCCGCGTGTCTGATTTTAGCAGAGGGTATAAACAGTCCATGTTGGTCACTGGTTGACATGACTGGTGACATGTTGTCGGATCGCGTGGTGGACTGGTAACAGAATAAGTATTAGTAGTTAGTACAAACACTCCACTGGGGACTTCCTGGTCTGTGCTTTTCCGAGGAAAACGCCTGGCCTATTCCGGCCCGGAAATCCCGTCAGGTTTTTCTGAAGGCTGTCGTTATTCGGACCCCCGGGGTGTGAATAATCTGTTCACTTTTCGGACTCCCCTGTGTGCCAAGAGAACCCGAAATGCCCGTTACGGCAAAAACGATGGATGGAAACTGATGATTATGCTTGGCTATTAAAATGTATTCAGTCTACCAAATAGTAGAACAACCCCGCTGGCTTAACCTGCTGGGACCCTCGACCAGCGCAAGTCCATCCTAACGCTAGCATGTAGGTCAGATTCTTCCTTTTCACCCTCAAAAGGACCAATCTGATAACCCTTAAAGTCCACAGAGGGGGAGGGGGGGTCCGAATAATGACATCGTTTTCTGAAATCTTGTGTTCTACCATATTATAAGACGCGACACGATGAAATCAGGCGCTCGTCAAAGTAGGCCGACCGGAGATATCACGTATTGTTCAACAGTGAATGAATTTTTAGGCATTTTTTTTTTTTATTCACCAAGGCCTTCTATATCAATTTAAAAATGTATTCCAGAGTTTAACTTACTGAAATAGGTCGAGTAAACGCCCAAAAATTGTAATTTGGTGTCATGACCTAAGAAAGATTAATAAGGATTTACAAAAGTGATCGGCCATTTTCTTGATAAATTCACCTGCAGCGACAGGTTACCCAATCGTCCGTATATGCCAATATCCCATCTTCTACTTCAGATAGAACAATACATTTTTTTCACACACAGAAAAGGTTATGAATAATTCTTCACAATGATACTAATACTCCATATGCTCAAAACTTGCCGAGAGCCTGATTTCATCGTGTCGCGTGTAATATTGTCATTTGTAACCATTCTCAACAGATTCCTTCGCCCACACTATTACCACGCGCTGTGAACCCATAGAAGAAGGTGATACACACGTTGTGCAATGCGGCATTAGTTATGACACATCGGATCCATGGACAATAGATTACTGGAGGAGCGACGTGATGTTGCAATGGTTCTCTACAGTTGGAGACAACTGGACGTTAGCAGGGATGTGTACTATGGACTATTCGTGGAGAGAGAGATCACCCCGGCCCAACTGTAGAACTCTACTCCCTACTGTCAGTATTCGCCCGACGTATAACAGCAGCGTTTTGACTGTGAGCAATGTCTCTCTTCTCTCGTCTAGTCCTGAGACTCGCTGGACGTGTCGGGATTCTATGACCGGGGAAGAGAGCACTGTGTGCATGGAAATATATGGTGAGTATTTGATTCTACTTGCCTTAAATCTTTGTTACTACAAATTAAACATCACAGAGAAAGATACACCAACAGACAAACAGAGGAACTTATAGACAGATAGACTAACAGAAGACAGACAGACAGACAGACAGACAGACAAACAGATAGATAGATAGATAGATAGATAG
>JBCAUA010410653.1:2940-17986 GCA_038406235.1 Peronia verruculata | reverse complement strand
AGTATGTGCTTGTGTTGTAAAACTGGAAGTAAAACAATGAAGCAACAATTCCCGTGCTGCACTTTGCAGCCGTGCTGTTGGAAGAGGCGAAAAGGGGGGTGGGGTGGGGGGGGGGGGGGGGATAAGCGCGAGCGTCGTGCATAAGCAAGAGAAACCGACGTTTGACTGCGGCTGAGCTGGCGAGAAGGGACTAGGCCTAGCACTGGTTCATTGAACTGAAAGAAGTCAACTTCATAAAGAAGGTAACGGGTCGCTGCCCAGTTTAGTATTATTAGGTGTCACTTCCCGTGCAAGTAGGGCCTCGCAAACGGAGGACGGAGCAGGGTTGCCAGTTTGGCTCTTTCGGGGGCCAAGTTTCAGAAAATTGGAGAATTATGAAATGTTTTGGGCCCCAAGTTATAGTTTGGAGATTTGAAGATTTTTTGGCTCTTTCAGCCAGCAAAGAACATTAAGTCCGGTATCATATTTTTGCATCGTCTAGGCCTGAACGCATGCACAAGCGTCTAAGGATGAGACTATACAAAATCGACAGTCAAAAGAAAGCACTAGAAGAATGTGACCTGGGGTGTACATTTTTAGATGAGTGCACTCGTCATCTTCACAGGACTGCCAGTGAGTCAAAAGCAGCAGAGGAAACCAAAATAAAGCTTGTCAAACAAAGATGCTGTGACATGTTGAAAGAAGCACTTAAGCAAGTTAAAATGAGGCCCCATATTTATATATATATATACAGATCCATCCATCCATCCATCCATCCATCCATCCATCCATCCATCCATCCATCCCTCCATCCATCCATCCATGCAGAACCAACCTCTCCAGAACACTCTCCCCAGAACCCGCTCGAAAATACCAGTGTGTGCACATGACATAGTAAACACACACACAAGGTCAGACCAGAGCCACCTCGACCTTTCCCCAACACACAGTTACAGTCAGCTGAGCATCACGCACACACATAAGGTCAGACCAGAGCCGCCTCGACCTTTCCCCAACACACACGTACGATCGCACGGGTCTAGTACACAGTTACAGTCGGCTGAGCATCACTCAAAACACACGGGCCTGGAGTATAAACGACCTTATCTGACCACCACCGCTAGTCTATCATGATTCGTTACAACATACATACATACATTGTAACGAATCATGGTTAAATATAATATGATGTTGGATACACGTGTGTGTGTTTGAACGATTAAACAGACTGTTTACACTGAGCCTATGCAATTGTGTATACATACGCTGGCCCGTAGAGATATTGCGTCATCGAATATGTCTGGGATACTCTCTACCCTTTTTATGCAGAGTGGTGTAGATCTCGTGTGTGCGTATTACTTCATGATATATACTGAGTCACGATCTTATGCATCGACGACTTCTTTCTCTTTCGCGACGTTTCCTGCTGCAGGCCTGTTGTCCCTTCTCCGAGACGATGAGCCAAGAAGTCAACAACCGTTGCCCCAAGGACATACTTTGTTGGACGTGCCGTTAGATTTGCCTCCTTCATCCGCCGGAAAAGTTCCTTCAACGCCCTCACATGTTCCTCCCATGATCTGGTATGCACCAAGATGTCGTCGACATAGTTGATCACTTTCTCCATTCCACCCAACAGCTTCTTCATGGCACGGGTCAGGGTGGTTCCAGAATTCATCATGCCGAAAGACATCCTAACGAACTCATAATGTCTGTCAAGAGTCACGAATGTAGTCTTTGGGACATCTTCAGGTCGTACCGGAATCTGCCAATACCCTTTATTGAGGTCGATCTTCGAGAAGTACTTGTCCTCCTGCATGTTCTGGAAAACTTCAGCCGGAGGCGTCATCGGATGTGGGTCAAAGATTGTGAGCTTGTTGAGCTTCCGATAATCTATGATTGCAGTAATATCGATCAGTATTTGGTTAAAAAAAAAAATGATACAAATTATATAGCTTGTCCTCAACATGATCAGTTTCCCATACAGTATTAAGAAACGCTGCAGAACAAATCGACATCCATAATCAACAACCTGATATGAAAAATTGAAGCCAATTCAAAATAATATGAGGCAACACTTATTCGGGTGCATTAAACCTAAAAACAAAACGAAAAACAAACAAACAAACAAAGAAAAACAAAAACAAAAACGAAAAAAAAAAAAAAAACACTAAAATTGTATTCATTTGGGTGCAATGTTTTTTGGGCCATTTAAGTGGTTCGAAGAACATTGTATGTGTTCACCATAGGATTTAAATCACAAGCGCTTAGAGCCTGTAATTACGGGGATAAGCGCTATATAAATACTCTCTATTATTATTTAAATCACAAGACGACATATGATTTAAAGAAAAAAAATTAAAGAAGAACATTCAATGCAGGCATAGTGAACAACGTAAACTACAATATTATTTATGCACAGAAACATTTCTAAAACCTTGTCCACGAAAAGTGGACACTAAAATTGGACATCCAAATTAAGATTTCCGCATCTCCATAGCTAAAACCCCTAGGTTTCTACATACATAGGTGCACATTTTAATTACTCTATTTTTACCTCTGAATAAGCCACCCCCACCCCCCTTCTTTCCCCTTTACAATTTTCACTAGTTTAGGTCAGATAAGAATAATACTGTACCAAACATTTAATAACAGCAAGATAATATAACATGTTATCAGACGGCTATATCAGTCCTATGAAAAGTGCAACTCGTAATTAATATTTGGTAAACTTAGCATGTAATACCCCGCACTTTCTGAAATCTTAGAGGAATGAGAAAGGAGGCACATTTTTGTATGTCATTTTCCGAATTTAAAATAGCAACATGTTGTTTTTCTTAGGCCTTTCAATCCTAAGAGATAGGATTATTTCGGCTTTTAGAAGTTGCCAGTTTTTGCAGAGAAATTTTGTGGGCAGAAATTTGGAATTTGGAAATTTTGCCCGGACAGCTGAACTCATTCCTACTCTTCCATCGATTTTCAATTGCCAAGGGTTCTTTAACGTGCGTAACGTACACACGGAACCTCCGAAATATATTCGCCCTTATCCGAGAGGGCTAGACATCGGGCTTCCCTACCCACAGGAAGCCAGGGGATCCTTGAGTCACTGAAAAACTGCGGGTTTTCGATCTTCGTGTCCTGTCATCCCCCGATGCAGAACCCGCGAGTCGATCCCGACTGCTCCATGAGCAGACGCCATACCGATTGAGCCACTGCGTACTCCTCATATCAACCCCCGCGGGGGCCCGGGGTTTATAAGTAGATTCTCTGCTCCCACCTGCAGGCGGTGTAAGCCTGCCATTGGTGGGATGTCGCCCATGGAGTGTCATCCTCGATGCTCCAGGAATGATACTGACATCTTTTCTCTCTCTCTTTCTTTGCTCCTGTCTTCTGTCCCACTTTCTTTCCTCTCTTCTTCTTGACGTGTAAATGTATCTTTACTGTGTTTGACACAATATAGCCGCAATCGTGCTGATGTGTCGTTAAACCCCAACACATACAAACAAACCTGTCATATCAGCCCACATGACATAAGACACTTGACATACATATACACGTACCTGTACACATATTACTAGGCACCTGGCATATACATGTACATATGACACAGGCTGGCTCTTACCGTGGTTGACACAGTAGGCCTATAGCCGTAATCGTGCTGGTGTGTCGTTAAATCCCAACACAAACAAACAAACAAACAAATACAGGCTGACTGATACCGGTATAATATACCTGATTACATGACACAATGCCCCCACCTGACAGCAGTATTATCAATCTATATCACAAGTTTTCTGACAGACCAGCACACATGACACAAGGCAGCTGATAGAGCAGGTTTATTGCACATGAACAACACTCCCTAGCAGCTCAATGGTACCGCCAGATGTTTGCATTAGTTGTTCACAGTATTCAAACCAACTCACACCTCCTGACTAGTGTGACAGGAAACTGAGTCAGACATGAATTCCGACATTGTCAACTCAAACCATGTTCACAGGAGAGGGGGGGGGGGGGCGCAGTTTATATACATGTAACAGTGTTATTGTGTCCGGCTCTGTACACATTCCTTGTTGCCTTCTTTGTTCCTTTCCTTCAGTCTGTAAGGAAAATGACTCTTCAGATCGTATCACTCTGTAAAGAAAATGACACTCCAAAAAGCCTCAGTTTGTAAGGAAAATGACTCCCTATATTATTATAGTCTCAGTCTGTTGGAATAATGAGTCTCCAGATTGCCTCAGTCTATAGGGAAAATGACTCTTCCGGTTGCCTGTCTGTAGGGAAAATGACTCTCCGATTGTCTCAGTCTGTAGGGATAATGACTCTCCACCTCTCAGTCTTGAGTTGAGTTTAGATTGCTTCGGTCTTCAGAAAAAAAAAAAAAAAATGACATAGTATAGCCTCAGTCTATGGGGAAAATGACTCTCCAGATTGTCTCAGTCTGAATTGAATATGATTGTCCAGAATGCCTCAGTCTGTAAGGGAAAATGCCTCTCCATCTTGCCCAGGTTTGTAGGGAAAATGACTCCCCAGACTGCATCAATATGAAGGGAAAATGACACTCCAGGCTGCCCCAGTCTCCAGGGAAAATAATTCTCTATATTGCTTCCGCCTGTAGGGGAAAAGTGACAATCAAAATTGGAATAGGTCTTTCTGCACGTCTTACATTTGATTCCTGTCAGGCATTCAGATGGCCATAGTCGCCGAACTGCTCAGATTAACCAAGTTTTGTCCTTAACAATGACATAGATTTTGGAGATACTTCTGTCCAAATTTTTACATTACCGTATTTCACCACGAATACTTGACTGAGTGACTTTGTACGTACAGTACATTATAATCCAAGAATAATCCCTGTAACGAATCATGATAATACTTGTTGAGTGCAACTGTGTGTTGTGAGCGTACATATGCTGGTCTGTGGAAATACTGCATGATCAAACGTGTCTGAGATACTCTCTAACCATTTTGTGCAGAATGGTTTTTGGTCAGACCTTGTGTGTGTGAAGTACGTCACGTGCGCACTACGTCACGGTTTTATGTTTAGCGATAGATCGAGTTCTTTTGTTCTAGTGCTATCGAAGACTGATAGATTTGAAAGAATTCCAGAAAGGGAGAATTCCGGACGGGATCGGTCTATATAAGGGCCCAGTCGGAGTGCAAGGAGAGCGCCATGCAGTAAGAAAGTGGAATGCAGTGAGCGCCGTATGCATCGGAGTTAGACAGCAGCCTGAAATTTGTATTGTTACCAAGCATCTGCAATAAATTCTGCATCATTTCGATGTTGAGGAGTACTGTTCTCCTTTCACTGTTCCTGTCTCATCCGTATTCACCGCCTGATCACCATTTACAACGTCACAACTAACATTCATTCAACATCCAGAAAGTTCGTGACAATCCCTCTATTGCCAAACACACAGCTATTAATAATGAAATATATTAAAAACAAATTTATCTAGCATGAAATCCACACTTATACTCTACCACATTTTAACCATCAGATTGGACAGTAACAAGTATCTAAAAATAGTAAACAAACTATAGAACAAACATAAACATGTGCATTTTTTAGGCACTCTCTGAAAATTTACAGCAAGCGACCATGTGTAGAAGTTTACTAATAAACTCGTAGAATCGGTACTTGACTACACACGTTTATAGACAGAAGTGGATAGGTGGACCCCGGCGGCCTATTCAGTATACCAAATAAATTACAAATAATAGCCTAGAACACCCCGTTGGCTTAACCTTCTGGGACCCTCGACAGCGTTAGAGTGGACTTGCGCTGGTCAAGGGTCTCATACATGTTAGCGTTAGGGAGAACCGTCACCCGCTCGTCGGACCTACATGTTAGCGTTAGAGTGGACTTGCGCTGGTCAAGGGTCTCATACATGTTAGCGTTAGGGAGGACCGTCACCCGCTACATGTTAGCGTTAGGGTGGACTTGCGCTCGACGCGTGAAGTAGGCTTTATGCTCAAGGTGACAGAGGGCTGAACACTTAAAATAAAATCGTTATATACTTCCTGTTTCAATGAATTTTCAAGTAACAAAGAAACTAACAATATAGTATTCATGTTTTATTGTTGTCCAGGCCTGGACAATCGTGTGTAGCTTTTTGAACACAGAATGTGGGGGTAAATATGAACACATCTTTCCACACGGGTACTTTGTTTTCGAAATACGGACAGAAAACGCACGTGTCAATATAAAGGCATTTCTTAAACTGCCATTTCTTAGACATGTCAAACTATTGTGATGAAAACAGTTACACTTCATCAGTTCCAGCCATTGACATAACTATGCTTCTTTGGCGCTAATTGCTGCTACAAAGGTTGCTATAAGATTGCCATGTTTTTCACAAGATGTGTGGCGTCTCTTCAGATGGCTGTTCTATAATCTTTTTGATTTTAAAGTAAAACTGTGATCATGTGTTAACTGTTTGTATCTTGTTCTGATGAATCGCGCCAGAGAAAACCTGTCAATGACGCAGTTGGTCAGTTCAATGATCTGATAGTCAACAATGATAATGACCACATATACAAATAATCAAGTCCTAATGCAATTTTCTTTTACTCTTTATCCTCAGATGATGGTCTCTCTGTATTAGCAAATTTTCTTTCCGCCTTTCATCTTCACCCTCATAACAAATTCGTACTTAAATACATGTATGTATTTCATATTCATATGGGAAAGCCTCCTCCAATCTCCGTCTTTTCCCATATCAGGCTTGTAAATGAGCATGCTCGATCACATTTTTTTAAACAATGGTGTATAGACGTTGATTTCGGGGAAATAAAATTACATGCCAAAAGATCAAGAAATAATTACTTAATAGTTTATCATTTAACCTACTTTTCACTGACCACTAGACATCGGCTCATTTTATCGATGTGACCTGGTACGGGTAATAATGAGAGCCGGTCATCCTCAACGAGGAATTAGACCAAGAATGAATATCTTAGCCTTTAAATAACTTTAGACCTCCTCTGGCACCAAAGTTATTTCTGACTGAAGCGATTCGAATTACTGTTTTCCGTTTTTTTTTTTTTTTAGATTTATTTTTCAAAATTTATTTTTTATTTTACGTTTCCTCGAAGATTATCGTCTAATTTACCTATCTTTATCTTTCTGGCCAGACATAGGACCAAAATGAATAACTTAAAGCTGAAAAAGAAAGTACCGTAGACGTTCCAGTTTTTGATATGGCGCTAAGTTGACTTTCTGTCTCTTCTGGGCCAAGAGTTATTTTCATGAACATAGAATACGCAAAATATTAAAATTGCACTCTTTTGTGTTCTGTATACAAGACAGTGTACTCTTGACGAAGATCATTGGACTATGATTCACAACATTTGACTGACTGGTTAGAAGTCTCCATTTTCAATTAACAATGGAAAGAGGATATTTTAACCTTTATAATTGTGCCGAGCCTGACTTTCATCCACCACTATACAGTGGGGGAGATCTTCAGATTGCGCTATACTTCGTTAAGTTATAGTTAGGCAGGGGCCAGATTGTATCTAATTCTCGCACTGCAGCGGCATAATGTTATAGGCCAAACTCATTTCATTGCTGTGGGCTGCAGTGTGTCTGGGTCTGACCACATGGCCAGCCGGCGTGTCACCTCACGTTTTCTATTATACCCGCCTGCGCTGTTTTGCGTCTTGCAAGCTCGCAACATGATTACATGCGGCTGCAGTGCGAGAATTAGACAGAGACACAGATGCACAGAGGGAAAATGTTCAGAATAGGCTATTGTGATCTCTCGCTAAAGGGGAAAATATTCCGACTATTATTATATTAGGATTAAGTATCGCACATTCGCAGTCGGCCTGTCCTCTATGTACGCATCGCGCATTCGTTGTCGACTGGTCGACATACTAACTATGAAGTGTGAAAGACTGCATTTCCGCAGTCGACCTATGGGCTGACTGTTGCACTCTGCGTACCGGGTGCGTCTGTAAAGTTATGCAGGCCTAGTTAGAAGACAAAGCTTACCTGTCTCATTGTGTCAAATTGGTGGATTCGCCTAAAACAGGCTAGATCTATGTCAGTGCAGTCTAACCGAAATAATTTAGAGCAGGTGTGTCATTAGCATTTGTCTTTAGATTTTCAGTCTTTCTTTCAAGCACTGTTAATTTTGGTAGATTGGCCGTCCATGCTATGAGGAACATTTTAAAAGCTTTTCATTTTGAACACAGTATGGTCCTTATCCGTTATGATGGTCTGATTTTGTTTACAGTTTACGCCCACACTTTAAATAGTTGCGGTCTTTTGGCACTAATCATACATATATATGCCATTTTAGTATTCTCACATTTTTTTGCTTCATCATATTGACTTAATTGACGCTCATTCCTTCAGCATCTTGTAGAACGGACAATAGAAGAGTCGCGATTACGCCCATCGCCCGCAAATTTTGTGCGTCTATTTTTAGAAGGGGGGCAGATATCGAGCTGTACTCGCTTGCGATCTATGATGGCTGATAGCAAAAAGGTAGTTTCAGGGCGAAGAACATTTTGTTTTTGCAAGAATTTCTACGGAACAAAAGGATCTCTGTGTAATACTAATTTTGGAGATTTCACAGGTGCATAGATCTAGATCTATATCCTCCTTATAGTTCTGAAATTCCCCCCCTCCCCCTCATTATTTTCTGTCTCCCATCGCATTTGATTCAGACTTAGCTCTAAGTTGCATAAAATCTTTATTCGTTCATTTATTAATGACAATGGCAATGACAATCCTTTGCATTTTACGCACCTACGCGATTTTTTTTTCATTTGTAATGCATATAATAATTTCGGCCTAGGTTTGGATCTATATCTCTCTAAAATTCTAAGTGATATAAAAAAAAAGTAGCATGCTGCTACACTGTGTGCTGCTGTTTGGAGGAACATTCCAGCGCGCAATATGGCAAGCCAGTCTTTCACTAGATCGACCCTCGACAATTTTAGAGTTAAAAGAGCAACCATACCAAATGCCAGTAGCAGACATTTCAAGATGGTTTACTCATGCGCAGACAAATAAATAAATAATAATAAAAAAAAGTACATGTATTTTAAAATATCAAAACAGCAGCGAAATTACGTTAATATTCAAAGATAAAATAATGTCTACATGTATGTTGTTCTTCCTTAACTGAAGTGGAGCATTCTCTTATCGTAGTGGTCTCGGCACTGACCACGGTTTACATTGCTACACTTCAGCCCAGATCTGAGTGAGCAGATCTTACAATGTTTATCACACCTCAGACTCAGGTCTAAAGACCTACAATTTTGCTTGGGAAACGTTGGGTTTGGAGGTCAAGTGGAAACGATGGCCCCGACCTGCCATGTTTGTAGGCTTCGTAGTCACTTGGAAACGAAGGCGCCGACCTGCCATGTTTGTTGGCTTTGTAGTCACTTGGAAACGAAGGCGCCGACCAATCATATTTGTCGAAGTCAGACAGGGAACGAAGAGGAGGACGGACGAAGAGGAATTAGCGTGGAGCTCATAATCTTTAAAAGGTAAATCTTCGTTTGCCACTGTTTAAAAGGTTAACGGAACGGACCAAGGCAAAACGTGCTTTCTAATCTGTGGTGTGATCTGATATAGCGACAGCGTACAAGGTTCTTTCTGTTCCTTGAGTGACATTGGATGGTTTTGATTTTGAATCTTGTAATATCATCGACTGCTTAAAGGTATTGTCGATGCAGTTGTTTGATCTGTCTGTCAGTCAGCCTGCCTGTCTGCGTGTTTGACTACCTGGCTATCATTCCATCTGTCTGTCTATCTGCCTGCCTGTCTATCTGTCTATTTTTCCGTATGCGCAAAACTCTCTTATCATTCTTACCACCTATCTTTACGTTCGGACTGAATATCCAGTGACAGATATTTTGTTAGATAACCGCCTTCAGGGGGTTGAAGACGTAATATAGACCGTCTATCAGTAGACAGCCTAACAGCTCTTCTCCTACAAAGAACAGGACGCGCTAAACAACAGAAAAAGCCAAAGATGGATAACAGAGAGATTGACTTTTCATCACGTTACGTCATGAACATTTGTTAAAATCATTAATAGAGAACTCACGGCCTTCATGGGAAATTAAAAAAAAAAAAAAAAATATAGCCCTATGACTTAAAGTGTATGGCAAAGCGTGCGCGCCTCTATGCTGATATTTTGGTTAATTAAACAGACTGTTACTCAAAGAAAACGTGCTGTTAACGCGTCATACTATTGAATGTACACTTCGGAACAAGCACCCTCGCGAGTTTATTATTCAATTATTACTGCATTTGCAGAAGAACGTCAAAGATGTACATAGAAACACAGTTCCATATGCAACAGTGTTGTATGTCAAATTTCAGATGGATCCATTTATCAGTCCATAAGTCTATTGTGGGTTTTCTTGCAATTGTATAACATAGATGTCAAAACTAATGAGCCATTCTGCCATAAGGTCCACTTGGACATTTCAGGTTGAAAATCAAAGATTCACTTAACCTCAAATCCTCAATTCTTAGGGGAGTTCCATGAATCTAGAACGGTTGCAAAATAGCTTTCGCATGCAGCAAATCTCTTGATTGGTTCTCTTTAGAAATTGTAAGTCATTCATCCATCCATCCATCCATCCATCCATCCATCCATCCATCCATCCATCCATCCATCCATCCATGGTTTATCTCATTCACCAGATTTTTCACCTATCCTCCCTTCATCTACTTACTATCTAGACCCTGATTGTTTGTTTATTCATCTGTCCACTATGCTAAAAATCTCTGCCTCGACAGCGTTCCCCCGAACAATGGAACAGGAGGGACACCAGTACCAAATGGAACCCCAGTCGGTGAATGGCCTGGTGCACACTGTGGCCTTCCTTTGCTGTTTGATGGGCAACGCCTCTGTCGTGATCATCATCTGCCGGACCCCACAACTGCACACTCCTACTTGCGTCTTCATGCTGGCCTTTGCTGTGGTAGACGTGCTCCTGGCGATGGTGTGGAACGTGACACCTCTGATTCTGATGAATCACACACTCAGAGAAAACTTCCCTGCAAGCTGGGCCTGTACAGCTGTGGGCTTTCTTTGGCAGGTACGATGAGGGAAGATAGGACAAGCGAATATAAGATAAGATGAGATAATTTAAGATCCGATTATGTGAGATGAGATGAGATAAACTTCATTTGTCCTCAGAAAGAAATCCTTTTTCACAGCTGATGACGCATAATCATGTTATACATTTGAAGACACAAAAAGAAAAAAAAATGACAGTAGTCACAAAATAGGTTTTCGTGGTTATCTGCCCTACCGGTAGCCCTCCTACTGAAGTTTCGCGCCTTCTGTGTGCCTCTATCGATAGACGACTGTAATACAAACACAAATCATACACTTTCAAATCTCAAAATTCATTTTACACAAAACTAGTATTTTGTGACTTCCGTCGTTTCCCCCCGTGGTCTTCATTTGTCATTTATCCTCACTCACATGCATAAAGATTACAATGACATGAGCAACCCAAAGGCAGAATTCCTGTAACATTCTCAATAAATTCGTACTTAAAACAAGCGCCCGCCTGTTTTAGAATATAGGCCCTATCATTTATCAAAAATGGAAGTACAGACTTAATCCGAATTATACTGTCGTTGAGTTCTGATATGCAGGCTTCCTGGTAAACGGCGTCGCTATGATAAGTTAGCATGGGATTGAGACAGAGAATATGCTATCAAAGAGACCATGGGTTTAGAAATATGCTTTCTTCATGCTGGCAGTGTACTGCTGTGTTCTTTCTTGGGAGGGGGATGGGGGAAGGGGGTTGGAGGGACAGATAAGATATGAATATGATGGGGATACCTGGAGTGCTGTCAGTTTCATTGGCACAAAGTGATTGGACAAAAGGTGAGAAGGCAACACACTATGATGGAATGAATTAAAACATCGTAGCTTCAACAAGACCATCCCTGCAGGTGGGAAATTTAGTTGCTAAATTGAGGACAAAACAAGATAAGGAAATCTTATATAAAATACGGTATCGTTTGGTAAAAACAAGAGCGAGTGATACAAATATAGTGCGTCCTAGCGAAAGGCAGCCTTGGTCAGTTAAACCAATATTCTCAAAAATTAAATTGAAAATGAAGTAGGTTAAGCCTCACGAAAAAAAAAAAAAAAATCCGAAGATTTAGACAAGTAATGCCAAGATTAGGTTTGGCAAGGAAATACAATTCCCACTGTTTCAACTAAGATTCAGTCTCTATTTGTATATCATACATTGTTTAACCATTATTTTGTAATTGTCACTTTCAGTCTGTCATGACGATGTCATCTCTGCTTCAAGCTGTCATTGCGTTTGATCGCTATTTCTTCATCGTCCATCCTTACAAGTACCTGACTCATATGACGAACAAGCGAGCTGGTCTGTGCTGTTTTCTTATCTTGCTCATTTCTGGCGCCCTTCCAGCGGCTGTCCTTCTAAACGGAAACAGCTATCGCTTTATTCCCGCGGCCATGACCTGCTCAGGACCAACGCTATGGCCTGTTCTGTTTTTCTCCCTCATATTTCTCCCGTCCATTTCTCTGGCCATTTTCTCCTCCCAGCGAGTTTGGAAACTATGCACTGACGCCTTGAAACAGATACGGCACCGACAAGAAAGTCAAAGGTCACAATTTTCACTTAACTGTCATGCAGAATCGGACATGAAAGTCTATTTGTTGGACGAGGCAATCAAGACTATGTCAAAAAGGGAAATTTCAACGGGTCAAGTTGTCACGCCAGAGATAGGCACGTCCACAGACACTAGCCTGAGCGAATCATCTTTCCCTAGAGCAGAACAAATTCAAGTTAACACCTGGAGTGGAGTATCTGGCGATCTCAAAGCAAAGACAAATACGACAACAACATCACTGGCCGACTCACAAATTGAGGGTCTAAAGAAAGAGACTGAGAAGAGTTATGGATGCCTACATATGCCCGGGCAAATCCAAAGAAATCCAGTATCCATATTGATGGTTGAAGAAATTCAAAATCGTATTGAGAATGTATATTCCCCCAAATCTACACTTCACGGACCAGGCATAATTCCTGAAATCAGCTTGTCCACAGGTCTGAATGGTAGCTTACTCGAGCCTAAATCAAGATCAACATCAATTATGATGTCTCAAAACAACGTCCCTGAGAAAGAGCACAATCTCGACGTGACACTGCCTGAGAACCAGGGTATTATACTGACAACCCCTAAGTCAATGTTACCGACTGACGTTTTAGATCATGCTAATTGTATGACACCTCCTAGTAAAAAGCCCACAGTTGCCGACCTTGGCACCAATGACCAAGTCCATTATACAGCGACGTTACGATTGATAGCCGCGTGCAATCCTGTCATCTCATGGGTCCTGGTTCAAGAAAAAGCCATGGGAACAATTTTGCGTGTCGATGCGACTAGTTTCTACGGACGATCTATGGTCAAGCAGCATGCTGGATACGCCGCGCTCTCGTATGAACAAATACGGCGTGTCCGAGCATATTTCATGGTGGGTCTTCCGGTTCTGGGCGTGGTCTTCAGTTGTCTTCCATTGCTCATCGCCTTGATTGTTTGGGACTATGGTAGCCAGAGTGAGGCCTATTTCATGGGTGTCCGTATCGTGTGCCATATAAGCTATAGCATGATTCCTTCGGCTGTCTCCCTGTTGTTGCTACTGACAAATAAACCATGCAGGCACGTGCTCAGGAACCAGATCAGCTGTTGCAGAAGACGTAAAATATCTCCCAAGTCATGGCTGGATTATCGTTTGTCTCAATATTGACATGGAACAGTTGAAGTAAAACACATTAAAAGTAAAGAATTATGCATCTATGAACTAAAAGGATATCTGATCTTTGTGAACAAAATAATAACTTACTGAAAGTATAAAACAATTACAAAGAACGAGAAAAGGAAAGAGACAAAGAAAAAAGACAGAGGAAGAAAGAGAAGAGGGCTGGACAGAGAGCGAGCGAGCAAGCGAGAGAGAGAGAGAGAGAGAGAGAGAGAGAGAGAGAGAGAGAGAGAGAGAGAGAGGGTGAGTTCACCACATCCTTTGCCTGTTGTATAGACTACACTCTTTTATTAACTTTGAAGCTCCCCTCGAAATAAGCCTATTACGTTTACAATCGCAAGAAACAACTGGATGTATCTTTGTTGTGTTCTTATATTAAATTTAAAAAAAAATGGATACAGTATTGCTACTAACAATTTATGGTTGTTTACAAGTTCACGAATATGAATAAAGAAAGCATAAAACAAATCAGCGTCATTGTTGCTGTTGTATTGAATTTTTTTTTTTTTTTGTATGAAAACACAGAACTTTCAGACATCTCATTCATGGCACGTGCAAACATACAGTTTAGGGCGACTTTCTCTTAGACGAGTTCTTGTTACTGCTCTGATAGTTGTTATTACGTGTACATGCAGTTGCCGACATAGGAACACTAAATGCTTGAACACAGGGCAACATTTCATCTATTACTTCTGCCTAATGCCTAGGTAATGAAAAATGCTCCTTCCAGACTTGAAACATTAAAAATAAGATTTGTTAGAAATATTATTAACCCCTCCCTCCGGCCGCACCTGAAAATCTGTTTAATTTAATTATGCAAAGACACTTAATCGGTTAATGGTTAAACTGGCATTACACAAAATGATTTGGTCTGACTGGAAACTGATAAGATATATCTCTGTATCTGAAATACATTATGTTTATATTATGGTAAGCAGTCCATTATTTTACACGAAAAAATATCTTAAAATTGAGACGACTATCCACCTGCAAATAATCAAATACATCAAAAAAGTGGAAAAACAATTATGAAAAATTTTGAGCTCAGTTAATAAAATAAACTGACATCCCTACCCAAATTTTCGAAAACTAGGAACCACGTTACAATCTCCAATTTTACAGTCAAACTAAGCTGATTTGGAGCAGGAATACATGCATATATATACACTTTTATCACTCTTTCTTATCACGTTATCCTTTTACAATCTGATAGCATTCTGAATAGCTAGATTGGGGGGGGGGGGGAAGTGGCCTTGTCGTTTGGTGTCTTTTAAGGGCGA